>AYEL01060927.1:0-85244 GCA_000484575.1 Olivierus martensii | reverse complement strand
ATTCTATATTTAAAATTTTTTATTATTTAATACATAAATATATTATATAATATATGTTTAATATTTTTATTATCTTACCTGCACCAAACATTCCACCTATATAGGCATGTCTCTCATCAAATCCTTTTTGAACAATTGCATTAATAAATGGAGAACCATGAAAAAGCATGCGCTCATTTGATTGCCTATGGTTTTCTTCAGCTACTTCTCCTCTACGATGGCAATACCTCTCCCATAATTTTTTATTTGCAATTTTTTGAATCTAAAATGCAACATTAATTAATACAGTAAAAATAAATGAACTTATTCCTAAAAATCATTCAAAATTTACATTATATATACACCAAAGTGCCTATATTAGAAATTTAATATTTATAATTATTTTATAAGAAAATAAATTTCAACTTTACCTTTAATATATTATATTTATTGAATATACCTCCTGCATGTCCATTATCTCTGTGTTCTCTAATTGAACTTTGCATCTGGAATAGAAAGTAGATTAAAAATTTTGAATTTTAATTACATAATAGAGTGCATAATAAAATAAAAATAGGACAGGTCCAAGTTAACTTCCTCACAAAAGCAACACATTGTTGGCAGTAGTTATTGAGAAGTGTGTGAAAGATTTCATGAGGCATTCCCGTCCCAGCCAGTCATCATATGATGGTTAACTGTTGCTTTCAGAGGTTTGAGAGGAACCCACTATCGACACAGAAAAATGGGAACTGACAGACAAGTAGTGACTGAGATCACTAGAACTCCATCTAGTAAAAGGAATATTTCAGACAAATAATATATTGCCTAAAACAATACATTGTTTTAGGTAAAGTATCCCAGCCACACAGTTCATCAAAATTTGAAAAAACTTGAATTTCAGAGCTTTAGAGTGAGTCCCACGAAGAACTTTTGTCCAATGATCAGGGTTGCCGAGAGAGCGTGACATCTGTGACTTTTGTCACAGGCCTGGCATTGAAAAGGGCCTGACTGTCGGGCCTGTAGTATCACGTAACGTGTCCGATAGTTCGCAGGCTGTCAACAGAGCACCCAAAGCAGTTGTACCAAAATAAACTTTTTCATATATAACATAGTGTGTATGATGTATAGAATTTTGAATTTATTGTTTGCCTTTTTTAAATAAATGCTTAATATGTTTTATATGGCTTTTTTATTAAACCAAAGTAATCACTTTTTTAAGTGGGGCCTGAACCACAGACTTGTCACGGGCCCAAAAATTTCTCTCAGTGACCCTGCCAATGATTATGAAAAGTGACAAATATTTTCTATCAATGCAATGGAATTGGGAAATTTGCATCTTGATTTCATTAAAATGTTGTTTTCACAGATGAAAGTTCATTTATTCTACATTGTGTTCCAAACTCTCAGAATAAATCCCATACTTTGCTGCAACCATTCACAGTATCCAGTAAGCATGAATGTTTAAACTGGAATCTTTGGCCAAAATATAATTGTGTCTATTTTCATTGATGGGAACTTGACCGGGAGAAGTATTTAAATCTTAAGTGAAATGGCTAATGAAGGTGAAATATGGTTCCAGCATGATGCATATCCTGCCCACAATTACAAGCCTGTAAGAGAATACAGTGATACCTCGGTTCACGAACACAATCCGTTCCTTGACCCTGTTCGTGATCCGAATCAATTTTTCCCATTGCAATTAATGTAAATCCAAATATTACGTTTTTGTCCTAGGAAAATTTTAACATGTTATGGCTTTGTGTGGAAATAATACAGAAAGGAAATAAATATAACAGTAATATTAGAAGAAAGCATGTTTAACACCACCTTCACTAATACTTTTAACTTTTTTGGGAGTCATAATAAGGGATAAATTTAATTAAATAAAGAAAAAACTAAAATATCAACACTTGTTGGAACTTTACTGTACCCATATGAGCTGGGCGAACTGGATTGCTGCTGGGGGCGAGGCTGTGCTCAGGGTTTTGTGCGCTGCGAGTCACGTGCGCTCCATGCATTCCGTGCGTGTGTGTTCGTGAACCGAAGCATCGTTCGTAAAGCGAAGCAAAATTTGTTCGCAAATGGTGTTCGTAGACCGATTTGTTCGTGAACCGAGACGTTCGTGATCCGAGGTACCACTGTATTTAATAAATTGTTTTCCCGGAAAAGTAATTGCCACCAAGAGAGACCTAGTTTGGCCACCACGATCTCTGGATTTCAGCCCTTACAATTTTTCTCTGGGACTACATAAAATATCTATTTATGGTCATGAGCCTTTCCTGAACATCCAGGAGTTAGAAATAGCAATTGAAAGGTGCTGTCAAAATATCACATACACACACAGCTTTCTCATGTGCAGACATACTTTTATGATCTACTAGGTTATTGTTCCACATTGTACAGTGGATTGTTTGAACATCTAATTTAATTTTGCAATTTGCAATATCTTGTTATGTAAAACCTAGGCCGCCGCAAACTACTCAATGGCATTGACTGCAATCTGACATCAGATGCAATTTCTCTAGTCACATGACCATTTCATAAGGCATCGCTAACTGTGATCCATGGTTTTGAAGTTGTTACATATGATGTTGCTTTCACAGCCAATTAACATTTCTCAAACATTTGTTTATCCATTGAGTAATGGCAACATATTCAATTAAATTTAATAGAGTATTTTTTTTTTAAATATTCTGGATTCTTTGATCCCAAAGTATCTTGTGATCTAGAAGAAATACAGTATCCGTATAAATGTCTAATATGAGGTTTGCTGTTTAAATAAATAATTAGAATAGCTGTTACTTACTTCTATGAAAATCTAAAAGAAAACTTTAGTCTTCAACAGTCCAACAAATTGAACTTATACTTTCCATAATTTTAATTTAATCCAAAATCATGTGTCCTGAATAAGAATATTCAAATTTGCATACTCAACTTTCCAGTTTTCACTGCACATGTCTCATCGGGATATTGCTTGCTCTGCTCTTTTTCGTCAAAGATATCAATGTCGCTGCAACGAGTATGCAATAACAAGTCGTACGTACGATTTTGGTGTGACATCGAATGCGATCAGATTATTGCAATATCAACTAGTTTGTGGATGGCCTTAAAGGCTAAGATATATTGCTCTCTGTTTTTTCAGTTTTTCAACCAAAAAGGTGTCATATTTTTCAAATAAAACATTTCATATATTATATGCATTGCTATTTTACTGTATTTCATTTTATTTTTTAAGCTATAATTTTTAATTTGAATTGTCATGGTGTGTCAAAAAACGAATCAGCAAAGAACTGGATGATGGGATTCAGTTTTCAGTTCAACATCTAAGATTTTCGTATAGTTCATAAAAAAATGAATCACCCTGTATATATTCTCACACTATTTAATATATACAGATATCCCTCCTGTAACATGATTTCCTATGGCATGGTTTTGCTCCAACATGATTTGAAAATTGTGGAAACCCTCATATAATATGGTACTTCTACAACACTGTTTTTACTTAACACATTTAGAAAATTACATTTACTCTCCTACAACACGAAATATTTACATTAATTTTTGTAAATCCATATTTAGGGACATACAATAAACACATAAAATGCAATCATTGGGAAATATTTTGCTAAAATTAGTCATAAATGCAATTTCGATAGTTTGCCAGGAGAGGGACGATATTCAGTCTATTTTCGATTTTGATTTGAAATTGAATTAATTGGCGACTATTGAGTATTTTGTTTTTGATTTTGATTTGAAATTGAGTTAATTGGCAACAATTGAATATTCTGTGTTCCAAAAATTCAGTTCTTGTATAAAAATAAGTTTTTATTCTTCAATAGAGGAATGTGAAAGAGAAGAAAAACTTTTTTATTCTTAAATTTTTTAAGTATATGCTAAGAACGATTGATTTCTAGCAGGTTGTAGCATGTTAGATGCAAATTTTGTAAAGAGAGCAGAAGATACACAAATTTTAAATACAGAAAAAGTTCAGAAAGTGAAGTTGATATTGTTAAAGAAAAACCTTCTCGTTTTAACTAAAAGTAGTAAGGAAGATATAATTATTAAATGAATGTTATATAGCTTGTATACTTTTATCTTTCCTTTTGTTTTACATATATTGTTTTTTAGAATCTTTGCATATATATATATTTTTTTTTATGTTTCGTGTTATTAATATTCCTAATAAAAATTAAGTTTCTTATGTGGAATTAAAGAAAGTTGTTTGTTTATAATTGGTTTTGGAACATAACTCTCCTTTTTGTATTGGCTCATATAACATGGTTTCACACAACATGCTATTTTTCAGGAACCTATCTACTGTGTTGTAGGAGAGATATCTGTATACACTATTAACAATATTAATTTGTGCGTGTGTGCGTGCGCGTGTGTGTGTGTAAATTAATATTTTTAATAGGTATTTAAATATTGGATATTGCACAAATATAATCAAAAATATATAAAGTGATTAATTGCATCTTCTTTGTACTAGTGGTGCATCCTATAGTAGCAACAGGATCCACCATATTCTTAAAAAATTGTTTTTTTCTTGATTCTATTATTAAAGATATGTGGACTGTGTGAATGTTCATATTTAAATAATTCAAAAGATATTAATTTTACGGCACTTCTGAAATGAGATTGAAGATGTGTAGAGATATCTTTTTTAATGAATAAACATGGTGATTACTTCTGTGTATATCATCAATTACTATTAGAGATATAATGATCTCAGATATTTATGATTTGACAATTTTTTTTTTTTTTATAGTTCTGATCATTTGTAAAATAGGGGATGATTATTTTACAGCTAATTTTAGATATCACATTTGTTTTCCTATTTATCACATGCATATTTATCATCTTTCTATTCCCATCAGTTGCAGTGAAATTTCCATTTCCTGTTTTGATTCTGATTTTTTATTGTTTTAACTTTATTAAATATTTTTGTTGAGATTCATAAATGATGGAAATTTTTAATATTTTCTGTTGAACAAATATTTCAATAAAATCATATTGTATGGAAACAGAACTGGATGTGATGTAGCACAATTATGTCCTGCTCTCTATCCAGCTTTCTCTTTGTGTTGCATTACAATACTTCAATGCTATTAATCTAAGTCACTAATTCAATCTAAGTGGTCATATTTATTCCAATGATGAACTAAATTTAGAAAATTTTTAAAATTATAAAAAATTATCAATTTTATATCAATTAATGTCATATTATTTTAACACTTGAAAATTCAAGTCAGTTTATATGTGATTTCAAATTTTTACTGATTTTAAAACTCTAAAATAGGGGGATTGACTTATACATGGATCAACTTATGCATGAGTATATAGAATAATTTCATACAGACTAATAGTGTTGAAATTATTTATATCATATTCATTTCATTGATCTTAATGTACAAATTATTGAATCCATATTTCACAAATTTGTGAAATGAATTTTGGGCATCATAAGAAAATTCATTTTTCATATTAGTTTTAAACTGTGTATTTTTGAAACTTTAAGCACCTAACTCCTCTTGTTACTAAATTATTAATAATCTTGCTATTTCTTAGATTATTTAATATTTTCAATATTTTTATTATGTAATTTTTCATTATATTCATTAACCTAAATATGTACTGGATAACTTGCAGATTGTTAAACCATAAGTGCTTTTTTGAAATTTTTTTATGGCTCTCATAATTATTTTAAATTTGTTTAAATTCAAAAATAATATATATAAAATAATGTTTGACTCATCTGACATGCATATTATGCATCATCATTAATGAAGTGTCTACACTTAATCCTAAGTGTAGACACTTCATTAATGTTTTTAATAAATGATTTTAGATGTTGCTCTTGTAGAAAGTTTTTTGTTACTGGCTCATTGTTCAGTTTGAGTTTCCTAGTCTGTAAACCATTAAATTTATTATAGTTATTTTTAGAATGAATGATTTAAATATTAAAAAGTAAAAAAAAAGAAAAAATGAAATGACCTATCTTTAATTTTTTTTGCAATTACCATAATTTTTGTCTTGAATATATATTTAATAAAATAGCAAATATATTTAAATATAATAATTTTTATTAAATGCTGGACTTTTTAAATATAATATATTAAATACCTTTTCTTAAAAAAAAAATATTGAATGAAGAGTTCAGAATTTAATTACATAAATTTTTTTTGCAGGGTATTATAACAAGGGATGAAATTGTCTTTCAAAAAGTTAGAGAACGAAATATTCCAATTGTAATGTTAACCAGTGGAGGGTATCAACGTATAACAGCTCGAATCATTGCCAATTCAATATTGAATTTATTTCAAAAAGGATATCTAAAAGATAAATAAGTTTAACAAAATTATGAATTGATTACGATTAGTAATTCATTCAGTACAAAAAAAAAGTTTATCATTATTTGATATTATTTTTAATACAAGTTTTAATATATGTATATATACAAAATATATATAAAAATGAGATAATCAATTATTCAAAGTAATTTTGTGTTTTCAAATGTCCTATTGAAATATATAAGACTTTGTATAATGTAAATATATTATTAGTAATTTGGAATTTTTAGATGCTCCCTGACTTGGGTTCCTGGAAACATAAGTTGACATTATATATATAATCATATAATTATGGTAAAATTTGAAACATTATATACTATATATATATATATATATATATATATAATGTGCTATAAGGCAAGAGATATAAATAGCTATCATAATACAATGCATATGTGCAATTTGCATCATATTATGATAGCTAATATGAAGTATGATAAACTTTACCACTGATAGTAAAGTTAACTATCATTATAGTAATATCTTGATCATTGTTGTAATACTGTCATATAAAATTACAGTACTGCATGGTATACTAAATTATAATTATTTAAAAAATATTTTTGATGTAAAAATTTTCTACATGAAGTTGAATTTACATATATCAGATTTACAGAAGTCAGAGAGTGTCTGTATACTTAAACAATTTTTCTTAAGTACTGTAGTTTTATTTGAATAGTCCAAACTGTTAAGAATTGGATAAAAGAATGTTGCTGTATAACTAAATGATATGTTAAAACATGATGATTAATTAATTACATTAGTTCTTGGCTTCTACTTAACTTTATACCATTGAAATTCATATCAGTTCTTTCAGAAGGAGAAATTTTTCATTAAATAGTGTTATAATTGATATCCAGCATACACAATCAGGTTTTTTAATCCCAGAATTTGATATTCAATCTGTATCATATTGAGTACTGTATTATGCCAGTAAATAATATTGAATACTATTTGAATTTGAATAAAAATAAAACTCAAAACAAATTAAATGGAATTGACTAATAATTTTTTCATTGTAAGAATCATAATTATAAAATTATATATAATATTAACACTTTTATATCATGCAAAGCTGGAAATCAATTTCTGTTAACCTTTGAATAATAATCATAATTATATTAAAAATTTAAATATTTATGTAAGTTGCAATATTTTCATTATTTGTTTTAAAATATTTATTTGATTTTTACAGGATATCTAGCTTGTATCATGCATTTTTTGTTAATGTAAACAGATTCCAATTTTTTGGAAACTTGGCCTAGCAAAGGAATTTCATTTTGCATACACCCATTCCCTGACTTAACAAATAATTGAGACAAAAGTTTTTTACATAACTTGGATTTTGTGTAAGCTGAAAAAACAATTTTTTAGTAAAAATTCTGAATCAAAAACTCCCAGAACTAGGTGAACTATAGTGGTTACACTTCACAATGTTATGGTGACATTTTGTTCCTTGATTGACTGGGAGACAATACCACTTGGAAAAATATACAAAACAAATAAATCAAGTATTACAGAGTTTTAATAATATAAAATATCATCTTTGCAATATAAAAAAAATTATTTAATCTTCAAGCAGGAAGAAAATTGCTTATTGTCAACAGAACTTATAAACTTACGATAAATGACATTTTTCCTGTTTGAAAGTTAAATAATTGTTCTTATATTGAAGTATAAGCAGAATAACTTGAAGGTTTAGAATATTATGTTTATTGTATTTGTAGGCTACAAATGTAGATGCTTTTCTCTATATCTGAAAAAATAATATGGAGAATAGTGTAAGTTAAATTTATGTAAGTTGGAGAGCAACTGTACTTTGTAAAAAATATTCTTTTATAAAAACATTATTTTTAATTGCATGTGATGATCATTTTAAGTATTTTATTAAAAACATCTTTAGTTTTGATAATTTTGGTTTATTTTTATTTTATTTAAAAAAAATTTCTTCTCTGATCATTTGTATGCATTCTAATGAATTGCAGCATCTGTCATTTCCTTAACTAATAATCCTTTATATTTCATCTGAAATTGTTTAATCTTCTACACTAATATTTAACAAATAATATGAGAGGGGAATGTAAGATAAACATCAGTCAGTTATAATTAGCTGACTATTGGAGAAGAACTTTTCCAATCTCTATATGCTTTGTAAACTTTTGATCTATTTTTGCATTTATTTTAACATATAAACCATTAAGTCTTTCTGTCTCTCTCTATTGATATGTTGATGGTTTGACTATGAAGTAGTAACAGGACTTGGATGACAAATTATCACTAAAGTATTGTAATCAATAGTATAAGATCAAATATTTTACAAAAAAAAATTAAATATTTAAAAAATTTTTTTTGCAAACTATTATTTTTATATTAGACAGATATAAATTAATATTAAAATAATGTATAATGAACAAATTTTCAAAATAATTATCAATTAAATCCATAAAAAATATTAATTAATTTCCCAATAATTTATATATTTAAATAATTGTGAAAAATGTATGATAAAAAATTACCTAATAAGCAGATGGGATTATTATACTGAAGTGTAAGTTTAAGAAGAGATAAACTTACCTGCTATAGTGGTAATAATTTATTATAAACAAACAAGAATATCAAATTTCTAACATAATTGTGTCATTCGGAATTATCAGATCACTTGACACACCAATATATTTATATTGTTTCAATGCAAAAGTGTTAAATTGATCCTTCTGATGGTATACAAAATGAAAAATAAAAGATAGTGCTATCAAAATTTTAATAAATAAATTGCAGCAATGTGAAATCTGATTTAGAAATAGTAGTTTCCTGAAAATATTTTTTTATTTTTTTTTTCAAAATTTATGAAGTAATAAACAGTATTTTTATTTTAAAGATGCATGGAGATCAACAGCTTTCCAAAGAATGTATGATTAAATTCAGTATCTTACTATTAATATTTTTGAGAGTTTTTGAGTCCTGACACACTGATTCTTATCCTTCATTAATGTCTATATAGACATGATCAACAAATAGTGAGCTCCTAATTAATCATTTCTTTTTTAATCTTCATGTAAATTCAACAAAAGAATAAAATTTTCAAAGATTGTAATTTAAGCTTAAAAAGGAGAGAAATTATGTAATAGCAAGAAATAAAATCTTTTTACAAAAATTACTAGTAATTGTAAAGTCAATTTTTCCCATTATGTTATGATATCAATATATAGTTGATCCTCCACTTATAATAAGATTGCATTCAAAAATTTTGGTTTTAATTTGAATCTGTCATAACTCAGAACATGATTTTCCATAGGCACAATGTTATAAATGGAGGGTATGGTTCCAACCACCAGAACAACTTGGTAAGGACAAAGAGTAGAATTTAAAAAAACTATAATTTGGCCTGTCCTAATGAGTTTATTATAGTTGTGTTTAGGGTTTTTGAAAAAGCAGTCTAATTAGTTCTTGATGATGGTTTCTAAATGTTTTCTGGCCAAAATTCTTTATTTTAAAAGGTTTTTACAAAAATTTTATTTGATTGAATATTTTTTGAAAAATTAGCATTTTTCTCCCCTTTCTGTATATTCTACATTACTGTATCCATATTGTTTTGATTATATGTTGAAATAAATTAGTTGTTAAAATTTTTTCCAAAATTTAATTTTTTATAGGATGAACTATAAAATCTTAAAATTAAAAAATTATATTATAGATAAAACAAAAATATTGATTAATTTTGTTAAAATAGGAAATATTTTTTATTAATCATTGATGTTTTATTTCATTTTCATTGTATTTTTGTCAAAAATGAGAAAATACTAATGTAAATTAAAGATCTGCCATTAAAAGGAGTGTGGCCTTTTTATTGTTTTATTGCAGTCATTCCTTTCCTGCACTTTTCCTGCCAAGATTACTACATTTCAGGAAGTGTGGAATTGGGAGTAATGTGAGAATAAACCATTGGAGTTTCAATTAGAGCAAAGTAAAGAATATTATAGCTGCTTATGTATGAGAAGAGGGAATTTTTATTTGTGTTAGTTGATATAAATTTCAAAATTTATAAAAAAAAAATTAAAAATTATTGAAATGAAGGAAAAACATATCAATAAATAGATGTAAATTTTGAACTAATTACAGCATATATCTTAATTAATATTCATTAATCAAAATTTGCATATTAATTTGTTTTTGTCGATTTTTTTTGAAAGTATCGTCTGATTTTCTTGATTCATGGCTTGTTTTATTCAGAGGACTAGCTGCTATCCAAAAATAGCAGCTAGTCCTCTGAATAACATTTCGTTGGATGGCTAAATCTTCATATTAAAAAAATATGTTTTCAATGATCTCATATACAGAATAAAAACTTCTGAAAAAATAAACTTGAAAAAATACATTATTAAAAAGAGAACAAAAATATAATATATATATATTGTAAAAATTTCAAAAAATTTTGATGAAAATTAAGTGATATATGATTAATTGGGCTTAATTACTTAATTAGTTGATTATTAATATAATCATTTTTTCACTTTCAGTATGCAGCAGGTTAAAATTGCAATTTTAACCTATTGCATGCTGAATTTTAAATTCAGCTATTAAAATAGCTGTAATTTAAAATTGCTGTTTTAAAACAATAATTTGTGTTTTCAAATTGCGGTTGAAAATGCAGACTACTCTACTTCTGTTTACTGAAAACTTTCAATTTTATTTATATAGCAACAGAATCCAGTGACCCTTACAGAAACAAAATTGCTCCTTATACAGCTCTGTTTTAAAGAGCCTTTACCCATTCACCTTTCTACTAATTTAGAAGTAGAAATATGATGCATTATTAGAGTGATAATAAACATGATTTATCTCAGAGAACCATGATATCAATCCTTAGAAAAGTTACATAAACCAAAGAATTCATCAACACATCACATCACAAAAATTTTTCAATATTTATATCAATACAATTTTTATTTAAGTATTCAACTGGATAAATAGTTAATTCCTAATCCTGTTAATTAATAATGAAAATTATGAATTTAAATTATTATTTTAGAAAACTGCAAACAGAAGCATAGATTCATTATAACAGACACAAAAACATTATTAGTAGTGTATTTGATACCTGGTACTTGTTTGTTACCCATCATTATTATTAAACAGTATGCATAGAATATATATACATTCATACATTGAATTTCATATTATTGAACATTTTTGTACTTTTTGTTTTATAACATTAACTATTAATCATTAATTTCATATAAAAAAAATTATATATATATATATGTGCTCTATTTTATAACTATAGAACTATTATATAAATCATAAAAAATTATATATATATATATGCGCTCTATTTTATAACTATAGAACTATTATATAAATCATAATAGAATATTTAAATTAAATTATGAGATAGCCATATAGTTCTACATATGCACATAAATCTGCCTATTAAATTTAAAAAATTAAAACAATATATGAATTCAAAGATTAAAACGTTTAAATTTAATTCTTAAATTTCCTTGTAAATTTATATAAATATCATGTTTTAATTTCTTAAATCTTAGAGGCTTATATGAATATGTATATTTTTCTACTGGATGAAAAAAAATCCATCAACTCATTATAAATATTATTCAATATTTTAAAAAATCCAGTTTAAATTTGAGTACTGTAATCTAGTTTTAAGACAATTTTTTTAGTATTAAATTAATGTATAATACCTAATGAGAACTATTGAATCCAAAAATGTTCGTGTATAAATATATATTTATTTTGTGTTTTTTTAATAAATAGCAAATTTATTTTGCTGAAAGAGCTGATATGAACTTTAATAATAAGTTGTGTGTGTGTGTGTGTGTGTGTGTGTTTGTTTGTTTTAATTATACCATATTTCATGTCATACATAAATTTTACAATACTTCCTATATTTCATGTCATCAAAAACACTTTTTATAAGAATTTCTTTATAGATTTCTTAGAACTTAAATAATAATTATGATTCAAGAAAAGATGAATATATTGATTGATTACAGATAAAACTGCAGGCTTATAGATTTTGGCAGATGCAAGTGAGATTATCTTTCAAATGACAATATTATCTTGAGTCTTTTTCTGTATCTCTAATCTTATTAAATAACATGAAAATGATTGTCAAAAATACAAGATTTGAGAAAGAGAAACAATGAGATGTAACAAAAAATTTTTAGTATAAAAATTTTTTCCTTGACTTATGACAGGATTTGGTTTTGAGCCCTGCTGTCATAAGTTAGAATGGTTATAAATCATAAATATCCAAAATTTATGCATTTCTTATTACTAATATTTATCACAATATTATGCATTATTTTACTAAAATTAAAAAAAAAATCAACTATGAGAACCAGACATAAAAAAGAATACTTTTCATATATTAGATCATTGGGTCAGGGATCAAACATATGGGATTGCATTGGCCAATCACAAAATTTACTGATTATGTCACCATCATAAATCAAGGATTACCTGTATGTGTCTTCTTAAGAATGCTTTACAATAATTTGTTCCTTATTTATATAAAATGGTTTCTAATTTTGGCAGTTTTACTTCCTAAAATTTATTGTATCAAAACAAACAAGCAAAAAAAAACTTTTATACTCTTACAATGTAACTGCTATTATTCAGATATATTCCCTCCAGTTATGAAATATCTGTATTTGCTTTTTTAAAGTAGCAGATACAGATATTTATGACCAACATGAAGAAAAGCAGCTTAATCAGACTCAAAATTTATAAGCTGTTTTTTTATTACAGGAAAACCTGTGCTAGGTGTCCACCTTCAGCAATTGAGATTGTGGCCACCAGATACATATATCTTTATTAAACATCAAAGTTTAAAATACAAAGTTTACGACACAATTTCACATTGCTAATTAAATCCAAGGAAAGAAATCATTAATTAATGTCTGTTTTCGGGATTTGTTTCACTTTAGAATGCTCAGCTGATAGAAGATCTAGAGCCCATCTGGCATTTCTGATTAAAACATGATTTGCTGACCACCTTGATGTTGCACACAAGGTGGCAAAATTAAATATCACTGGCCATGGCCATAGAACACAGATGGCCATTTTACACAGTTTAAAAATCCCGCAATATGCTTGGGCAGATATTAAGGTGGCCACAGTTTGCAGGATGGCTAGCTCGGTGGCCACCAGCACAGGTTTTCCTGTATTGAAAAAACCTGGTTATCTGTTTATTTCATTATGATCATGTTTTATATTAATTTATAAAAACTCAGTGTGAAAAGTAATATTTCATTGATTTTTTTATCGTCATTTCTAAAGAGAAATGACAATGAGATGGTTTGTAATTTGACTTGGATTATTTTTAACAGTTTCTATCAATAATGCTATAAGAATTTAAAAAAATTTTTTTAAAAGAATCAAGAAATTTTTTTTGTATTTTGCTTTTTTGTTTTGTTAAATTATTTTATCAGTTAATTATATCAAGAATAAATCCATCATCTGTTTTTAAAATCATAAATCTCAAATTAAAGTAGAATAATAAAAATGATGTTCAGACAAATGTATCTTATGAAACTGAATTATAGCTAAAAAAATTATATATATATATTTGCCCATTCTCATGCTCGTTATAATAGCATGTATAAATAGTTGGAAAACAAAATGAATTTCTTTGTTTTCAATAGAATTTGTGATGGGTAAATAAGGTATAGTTTTCTTATTTCAAAGGTGTCCAGCATATAGTTTATTATGAATTAATGCAATTTAGATAAATTAATTTTATCAAAAAAATTAATTTATCATTAATAATTTACAACCTATAAAAAAACAATAATATATCATAATTTATTAATGAATAAATGTATTGATATATTAAGTAGCTCTAGGCCTATAATTGTGCATTTTTATACAATCAAACCAAAAAAAATTATTATTTTTTATCTGTTTTGTAATAATAATTAAAATTCATATTTTTGAATAGTAACAGACTATATACTTTACCATTATTATTAATAAAAAATATTCTATGGCCCCCATATATACTACAAGATTTATGATTATGTATGTCATTATTGAAGGAACTTTCAACTGCTGTCTGAATGATTATAAAATGAAATTGGGATTGTAAAATAGATTTTAGTTAATCATCATATAAATACTATTAGAGAATAAATTCTATCATTAGAATATAAGGTGAAAATTACTATCTGTTCTGGAAAAATTAAATACTCCAGTATCAGAACTGATATTTGTAAAATAATATATTCTTTTATGACAATTACATAAAATTATTAGTATTTGAAGTTATAAATTATTTTTGAAACATGAATATGATATTTTTTATAAAAGAATTTAAGCAACATTTAAACCAACAGTATCAACTATTTTTTTTTTTTCAAGCAGAAGACGGCATACGATATCGGTCTCGGCATTCCTGCTGAACCGCTCTTCCGATCTAATAATAATAAAATATTTGTGTAGTTACTAAATCAAAAATAACCAATTGATTTAAAATAAATTCAGATGAATATAAAGGAAATTTCTTCAAATATATTTTGCTTTGCCAAGTATTTATAATCATTAATTTGAAATATTCCCAATACATTTGTTTTTACATATATTATTGCATTTTTTTTTTAATCTTTTGTAAATACTAAACAATTATTTGTTTAACATTTATAAAAGATAATGAAAAAGCAAAATATATAAATGTTCATAAAGTATGAAATAATTATTTCTTTAAGTTGATGGATGGTTAAAGGGAATTGAAGTGCAAGAATTATTTAAATTAGTTATATAAGTATGTTACTGATTACCTAAGACTTGCTGAATCCATTCACTAATACTCCAATTGGCAAGTCTTAATGCTATTTGATATCACAAATACAGTATATCATTACAGTCAAATCTCATTTAACATATCCTCAGATTAACTTAATTTCATTCTTACATTGCAAGAAATAATTAATTAATTAAAAATTAAAGTTTTAAGAAAGCAAAACTAAGGAAAGTCCAGTTTTCTTAAATATCCCTGCATAAGTGAGAGAAATGATATGGAAACCTATAGTAATAATAGAAAATGAGATAACTACATTTTATATGAAAGATAATATTGTAAATTTGACTTAGCAATTGTTTATTTTATTGTTTTAACTATACTATACAGAAAACTTTTTTGTTATTGAAAATAAGAGCATAAACTACATAAAAATGATACTGCAATAAAGTAATACAATATAATCATGATTATTTTAAGAAATTATCAGCTAAAATAGGATGGCACTGCCATTTTCCAAAAAAAAAAATACATCTGCCAGTTAGTTAAGGATAACTAATTGGATGGAAATCAACTATGGAATTGAAAATTTGAAATTTTTCCATGGGGTTAATCAAAATCACATGGAAATATTTCAAATTTCCATTTTTTCCATTCAGAAGACTCAGGATTGAATTTGGATCCTAACCACTAAAAAATGTGAGAGGCTCAGCCTAGTTTGTCAATCTCCCATTCTCTATAGTAAGTCTGATCTCCATAGATGTAAGTGACCTGTGTGGAGGACTCTGGAGTGGCCCCACCACTTAGTAATCAGCAATTGATTGGGAACTGCTATTGAAAAAAATAATCTCATGGACATAAACAACATGTGAATTCCAAGTTCTTTTATTGCATAATAATTTTTTTTATTTGTGAGATATAATATACAGTGGTGGAAGAAAAGTCTGTACCTCTCCAAATAACTTAATAACTATCATAGATTTCAAAAAATCTGTTAATACCGACAAATAGGAAGTCATGGATTGGCTAACTGATGATAACCTTCAAATGAACTGATTATGCAAATGAGGACATTTGCAAGTCCTATCTCATAAACCATAACAATAGGGAAAATTTTTCAATTACAAATTTGTTCATTATTCAATTGTGACCACAATAAAAAAACTTCATCAAAATTGGATGAATAGTTTTCCCAAAAATGAAACGAAAACATTCTTACATGCAAAGGGTTGACACTTATTTTTGATATGTAAATAACAAACCAACACCAAAATATAATATCCAAAATCAATAAATTGAAAACATAGAACCCAATCAACAAGAAAAACTAATCAAGGATATGCTCAAAATGTCTTCCAGCAGCACCCAAATACAGTCAAGCATAATGTTGGATGGAATTCCTCACAACCTTTAGAGCAGGGGTGGGCAACCTTTTTTTTGTAGGGGGGTGTATGAAAAATTTATGGTGGGCCACAGGCCAAAACAAAAACAATTGATGATATAGTATTTATTTAAAAAAAGAGAAGGTACAGATATGTAAGTATACGTAGCATTGGTATTAGATATAATAAAATAATTTGGCCCTCGGGCTGGAGGTTGCCCACCCCTACTTTAGAGTGTCAGTAGAAATCTCTGTACAAGCAGTAATGATGCATCTTGAAGATCCTCTACTGTTTTTATGCAAGAATGAAAGTTGTTGTGGCCTCATCAGTTTGCTGTTTGCGGGCAACCTGATTTTGGCTGTTTCAAGAAATTGATATATGATAGATCTAAGTGTTTGTACTGAGGGATATCTTTCCTGATAAAGTCAAGCTGCAGCAGCAACATCCACATTAGCAGAACCATAGCATATGACCATAACTGTCATTTCATTAAGTGTGTACTCAGCCATTGTACTGTATGTGTACATTGAATTGTGCATGTGTGAATGTAGCTTTTTATGCCAATTGATGACACTATTATGGAAATTTCCAGAACCAGATGTGGAAGGGCATGTGATATTATTTGCATGTAAAAATGTTTTTGTTTTATTTTGGACAAACTATTCATCCAATTTTAACGAAGTTTTTTAAAAATGTTCAGAATTGAATGCTGAACAAGTTTGTAATTCGAAATTTTTCCCTATATGTTATAGTTTATAAGATAGGATTTGTAAATGTATTCATTTGCATAATCAGTTCATTTGAAGGTCATCGTCAGATAGCCCACCTGTGACTTCCTATTTGTTGGCATTAATAGATTTTTAAAATCTGTGATATCAAGTTATTTGGAGGAGTACAGATTTTTCTTCTAATCTGTGTACTGCTAGGTAACATTTTACAATTAAGCCATGCTTTTATTTCATTTCATTATAATGAATATTGAATAATATAGTAATGCTCAATTGAGAAAAATTATCAAATAGCCTTTCTAATGCCAGTAAGGAAAGTAACCTGGTTTATAATACTAGATCTTGGGGATTTTGATTTCAATTAATGTCATTTTAGTTAGTATAATTTTCAAGAATATAACTTTAATGTTAAAAAATGGCTATAATTGAAAACTTATCATTAATAGAAATAATGGAATTTTATAGGAGGCAGATTGCTAATAAACATCAATGTTAACTGATGTCTCCTTGAATACAGAAATAATCTTACTCAATCATCTCATGTTTCTCATATTTATATATTTGTATTTTCACATATTTTATCATTCAGAAAGTTGAAAATGTTATATTTATCATCATTATATTGTATATACATGTCTGAAAATGTAAACAGCACAATAGGCTTTGCATTGTCTGGGTATATTTTGAATTATTTTAGTAAAAATAAAATTTTTATTATTTTGATTAATAAAGTATTTTTAAATTATTATTATTATCAATATTATTATTTGGCAACCAGAATGATCTTTCCTAATCAAAGGTTTTAATGTTTAATGCCATCTATTTAGCAAATTATAAAATTTTGTGAGTAATTTGATTATTCAGCATAGTATTTTTACAATGTGTTTTAAAAAAATACTTGAGTCCATCAGAAAGAATTGTGCTAGATTTACCATTTAGGAAATACCATATTTCCTTATAGCAAGATTACAGGTATCATGCCTAATTTTTGTGTAAAAAGTAGTATGTGATCATTACATGAAGAATAAATTAAAAGATGAAATAGAAATAATTGAATTGCTTAAAAGTCGTATATTATTAAACAATGTTTAGTATAATTTCATCAATATCGCATTAAAAATATAAAATAGGCTATTATATATATTTGTGTAGAGCTTGGAGTACATGTCTTATAAAAGTTCATAAAATTTTCTCAAAATTCAAGATGCATGCTATAATTTGTAAATATAGAACAAATTTTTATGCTTTTAGTCTTTTTCATTTATCAGTTCATTTCTAATATCTTGGAAGATATGCTGATGGTCTAAAAAAGTAAAGTAAAAAGAGGGAGAGAAAGAAAGAAAGAAAAAAAATTACCAATTTGTAAGAGTATTTCTTGCAATAATAATAATTTTATAGTTATCACATACTATACTAAAATTTTAAATTATGCTTTGATTTTACAAGTAATGAAATTTTGCCATTAAAACTTTGATATAATGGAGTATTGGATACTATCTACAAGCTGTAGTGTGTACAGCATCCCAGCAGCAGGATTTAAGGCAGCATAAAACCTGGGTAAAATATATTTATAAAAATATTTACACTGCAAATTAGGTCTGGCACTTTGATGCTCTTGGTGCTGCCCTGAATATCTATCTTTATCTATTAAGATTTCTATCAAAAATAAGCACTAATTTTGTAGATGACAACAAAATACTTTTTATTTATCAAATGAAATATAAGAAATTAATCATACAGTGAAACATTTTTAACTCAAAGGATAATTTTTTTCATTTGAAAACATTTCACTGTATGATAAATTTTTTTTGTATTTAATTTGATAAATAAGAAGTATTTGTTATTTTCTACTGAATTAATGCATGTTTTTGATAAAATTTATGAATGTAGACTACAAAAGAATCAAAATTGCAATTTAAACAAAATTCTCAATTTTTTTTTTCAAATATAATAATTCCCCAACTTAGGTAAGACTTAAATTCTTTGACATTAAAAATGTTGAATTTTATATAAACTGAATTTATCTATGTAAATTATTAAATAATAATTATGGTAAAATAAAAAACATTTCACTTGGTATGTATAGCATATCTGCAAGATATGGTTTGCATGTTTTTATTATACATTTGATTTACATTATATTATGATAGTTTTTATAATATACAATAATAACTTTCATACTTACAATTGTTGTTGATAAAGTTATCAATAACAACATTAATTATAGTTACAATATTATCAAAACTATTGATGCATTATTACAATATTGCATTATGGACTAGATTATAAAGATGATTTTTAAAATATTTTTCATGCAATATTTTTTATGTTAAACTCTTGCATTAAATAATTTTCATGCCAATCACTTTCTTGCAACTTTGTTCTTTTTTTAATCTGTAAGCATGTGGATATACTCTAGCAGTAAAAAAGTAATAAATATACTGGCAATTGTGAACATTGTTGTGGGTAAACAGAAATTTACCATGCAATGAAATTTTAAAAAATAACTTTAGTAAATGCAAAAACAGAATGCAACCATTATGCAAAGGAAATATGGTAATTCTATAAAAACAAAAGAAAAAGAAATCTAAAATATAATTATTTAATCTTAAACTAAATCATGACATAACTATACAAAACAATTATTATTATTTTTCATATTGAATACAACCTAATATTTTGTAATTAAATGCTTTAAACAATTTTTATATTTTTTCTATCATTTGCATACATCTTCAAGATATTACTAGAGAATCTGTTTAAATGTTATAAACTAAATTGTACAAAGTATTTCACACATGCATATATAACAATATGAAATATATTAAAAATTTGGCAAAGATGAAAAAATTCAAGCATCTCAATCATTCAGATTTCCATAAAATTACTTAAATAATAATTAAGTAATAATTAATTATAGTAATAAATAGTTACTATAATTAAATTATATTTATATCTGATATTTAGAATAAATATTTTTAATGATAATTTAACACCATAATAGTGAAATAAAATTGATATATTGTATATATAAATTTTAATTAATAAAATCTCTTGAAATTTTAATATTTGTGAAAAAATCACAAATATTAAAATTTCAAATTTCTGTGATTAATTCTGGTCACAGAACAATTACTGTAAATATCAAATTAGATGATCACATAAAAGCCAAAATGATTTTCTACATATTAAATTCAAAGATTATTTTTATATCTTGGTGGTTATTATTATTATTATTATTATTATATCACATGACTTCCATGTAGAAAGGAAATATATACAAAATATGTAACACACACATTTACATACACAACATGTATATTTACATATTGTGTGTGTATGTAATATAATTGACATGTTATAAATAATGCTTAAAGTAAGCAAACAAAATAGTATGCCATAATGGCAATTCTTTAAATTAACAAATGAACTGTTTCCTATATAAAATTTTCTTTTAATCATAAAAATTTATATATAAAGATATGCATTTATATATTTTCATTGTTACCTAACATTAATTATAAACTCCAGTTATCTGATATTATATTGAAATAAATTTTATTTTGTGCTATTTTTATATAAGTTTGTTGAATATTTAACTATTATAATAATAATAATTACTTTAGATCAGCTTTCTGAAGATGACCAATAACTTTTTTGATAGAATTATAATAATATTGAATCTTAGTGATTTTTTCCATCATTTTATTAAGTAAATAATTTATAATAATTCATGAAGTTCTGGTGTGTATGCTTTTGATGTTTCCTGCTCTTTATAATTCATTTTGTTCTTTTGTATAAATAATTTATGTACAGTATTTATGTAAAGATTATACATAAATCTGCATGATGTTTCTGAATCTTCACAATAAATAGTTGATTTATTATTTAAATTTATAAATAAATGCAAATGTTTTTTCTTTAAAATTGATATATATATAGGAAATTGAGGGCTTACCATATTTAAATTTGTTGTGAATTATATATATGTTTTTTACTCTAATTAAAAATGACAGTGTATAAACTTTCTTAAGATTAATAAAATATATTCTATATATATTGTGATTTAATTTATTCCATTTTAACATTCTAGAAAATTTTTCAATCTGAAAGTAAAAAAATTATTTTAAATCTAATCAAATTTTCTTAAACTTTTAAAATACAATAATTCATATATATATTTTTGCATATGGTTTATGCAATGTTTGAAAAATATTGCATTTTCATTATACTAAAAACAGAATATGGTGCATTATAATTTCAATAATAATGGCTTCTGCCATTATTATTGAACAATTTAAAAAGAAGTCCTACATCATAAATGACAGTCCACCTATTAACATATCGCCACAATGGTTAATATGATCTCTGTATATAACAAAGTATATAATACTAAAATTACCATCATTTTACTTGTTGCAGTTGACAGTTTATAATTAGTTTGGTATTAATGTTTGTATTCATTTAAGTTTAATAATTTTAATTAATTAATTCCTTTACATTTTATGATATTTAAATTTATAATGTATTCTATGCCTCTTCGAAAATGTTATGTATTCTGTTCTATTGATTGATAAGTGTTGAAGATGACTTCTTTAAATCAAAAGTACTTCACAAAGCTGTAATAAACTGTTTTTCCACTTGAAATTTGGTGCTTATTGATTTTATTTCTGTCCTTGATGCATTGTATTTTATTTTGAATAAAAATCATATTTTAGTAATAATATGAAATTTGTAATATATAAATATATATACAGTATTTGTGCATATTGAAGTTAAATAAAACTAAAATAAGATTTACATGCAATCAAACCACAGATTTTTAAAATTAAAACATGAAATTTTTAATTAAAAAGAAGTGGATTCAAATTGGTACATTTATTGTATATATATTCATCTTAAAATGAGTTTTTCATTTAAGGAAAATAAATAAATTTTAGCTTAAGACTGATGGAATTATGCAATATATTTTAAATTGAGAAAGTAAAAATATACTGAATATTAAACATAAGTTAATTCATTTTTCAGTACTGAACATTACATAAAAATAGGAAAATTTCTAATTTTTTAAAGAATTTTAAATTATGAAATTAGAAACTTAAATAAATTTAACAATATATAAATTTTTCATGTTCAGTAAAATGAACCAAACGGAGAGAGAATCCAAAATCAATTTCAGTTAATAATGCAAGTTAAAAAGATCATTTACAATGCAATAATACAGAATAGTTATCAGTATTTAACATATAACTGCTAGTAAATGAGTGAAAGGAGAGAAATCTTTCAATAAAATTTATTTATACTCTCAATCTGAGTAATGCTTGGCATGTTATAACTGAACAGTATTGTTGTTAAAGTATAGAACTTTAATGTATTTTTAATATAGATACACTGTAACTCTATATTTTGTGCTATAAGCAATCCTGAAATAATGAATACCTACATTCAATGAATGTTTTGATGTGAAATGGTTGGCCAGCTATCTTCCCTATATTAAAAACCATGTGTATAATGAACATTGCTATAGTAAGTAACTCCTGTTTTATGAATTAATTTTATAACGTAGCATGCCATTCAACTTTGATATAACTGCTGCAAGTGCAAAAATTTGAATTCTCATTCTGTGATAGCAACTTTTGAATTTTGTGTTGGTTATAGTGAGCATTGCCACAGACAATATAAATAGCAGCAAGATTTATTATCAGTGTAGTTGAAAACAAGTTCATTCCATCAATTCTTGATAAGTCTCCTGATGCTATTATCTCCTTCCTTTGTTTTATCGTGTTAATGTTTATAATATTGGTATCAAGCGTTATGCTTTCAGATGCCTGTGTGTGTGTGTGGAGCAGGGCCGTGCGGTAGATTTTCTCAGTATGAGGCAAGTCTTCGAAATTCCACCCCCTAAATGTTTTTTCTTTTCTTTCTGTATTTTCGGGATAAAGACTCTATACCCAGTGCTTGGGAGTACCTGTTTAATCAACGTGACTATAGTATTTAAGTGTGAAAACGTAAATTTTGTATCTGTTATTGCCTTATTTCCGCCCCCTTTTTGCCTAACATTTTATCCCACATGCACATCCTGTTTGTTTTTCCATTCCTCTGACACTCGGGGTCTAAATTACAATTTACACTTATTTTTACAGATGTCCCATTCTCTCTATTAGGTTCTAAGCTAACGCTCACTTCCTCTGTGCAGCTGAAGAGGGGCAGTCCAGCCCGAAAGTGCTCCTGCATCTTTAATTTTATTTTAAGGTCCTATTAGCTAGTTCAGATTTTGTTTTATTTTGATTTACTGATTTAAACACAACACAGCCACTTGTCACTTCTCGAGACAAACTAACATTAAAATCAAATATTGTCAATAATTATAAGCTCAAAGCAGAACTATCAACATAGATCAGTATACAAAAGCGTTGGGTAACGATATGGTTCAAATTGTATTTTGATTTCGCTGCTTATGCCGCCTGAGGCGGCCGCCTCTCTGCCTCACGGCACTCCTCTCTGTCTCTCTGCACGCCTCTCTGCCTCATAGCACTGCACGGCTCTGGTGTGGAGTTTGATTTTGTTCACTACATTTTGTAGTGTGTTTGGTAATTTGGTGTAACACAATGTCTAGTAAATAAAAAGTTCTGAATTTAGGAACAACAATTAAAATATTATATGGAGTGATATCAAAAAATTAATCAAAAATGGAGATTGCAAGTGTCTATGGAATTCCAAAAAGTTTTGTCCACAATTTTGAAAGATGACAAGAAAATTTATGAACAGCAAACATATGGTGTGAAAAATAGTGCAAAACATATATAGAATGCTAATCATTCTAAAGTTGATGAAGCTCTAAATTAATGGTTACAGCAGGCATGTGCACAGCAGATAGCAATCTCTGGGCCTATATTACAACAAAAAGCACAGAATTTCATTTTTGTATTGGGTGTAACAAACTGCAAAAACTACCAACAGTTGTCTAGGTTGAGACAAAACTTGTTTTTAGAACACTGTGTGTGATGAAAGTGCAAGTGTTGTTCCAAATACTGTAGACCTGCAATATGAATGATAATGAAAACTTCAGCCTCTGGTTATTAGAAAGTTGAAAAACTAAGATGCATTAAAGGATTATTGTGTGTTCTTATAGATTATCAGTCTAACAATAGTGCATGGAACAGTGAAATATTCAATCACTCTCCTAAAAGTTGATGATAGGAAATTTGCACAACAGAAGTGCAACATTTTGATGTTTATGGATAATTGTCCATCCCATAATAATGTTTTTACATTAACCAGCATCAAAGTTTTTATATTTTCCAAAAAAACTCCACTTCCAAGTTACAATCACTGGACCAAGGGATTATCCACTTTTTAAATGCACTTACAGGAAACAACTTGTTTCTCACATGCTTATGAACATCCATAACAAACAAGTGATCTAAAAACCAGTTGATCTCAGAAGTCTGTGCAAATGGTTTTTGGTGCATATAATGATGATAAAGTCACTGCTGTACAAAACTGTTTTAGGAAGTCTGAATTTTCAGTACTGGAAAATGATGTTTTGTATGATAATGACAATACTTTGCAGCAGAAGATAATAGCCAGTCTCTTATCCATTTGCTCATGGACTAAGAAACCTGGAAAATATTTGCTGAAGCTGATATCACAGTTGAAGATTATATTTTGTGATTAAAATGAATTAACAGAAATGCCTCTTACTGATGAAAATATTATCCACAAAATTACAAGTGCATATATAGGCCAGAATGAAGATAGAGGCATATCTGAGGAAGAAGCTGAAGAGAGTACTACAGAGAGAAAAACCAACATTAGCTGAAGCTTATAATGCATTGGAAACACTAAAACTTTATATTGAAAATTTCAACATTTCTCATAATGAAACTGCTTTTGAAAATCTCCACAAAATTGATAATGCAATTATAGATCAGTTGTTAAAAAAAGATAAGCTTACTGTTGAGAAAAAAATAATAAATTTCCTAAATTAAAAACTTTCAAATTAATGTGACTTGCTTTATTTGCTGTCAAATTAAATCCACCATAGAACATCAAAATTTATGGTCATACTGTACTCTCATAAATTTGTTAAACATCTCTAATAGTCTTTCTGATATATGCCCCTCTATAACAAACTAAAACTTGTGATTTCTATGAGTTTGTTATAAAGGGATTACACTATATTCCCCAGTTTATGTATATTGAACTTTACATAAAATGTTTGAGAAACTGTTTTTGCAATACAGAACAAAACATATATTTGTAAGTTACAAATGCAAATCTTATTGGTTTGCAATATTTAAAAGTTTGTTATTTTATATATGTTGTATGTACTAGTTTCTTAATAAAGGTTAGCAATAAACATACACAGTAAGATTGTACAAATCACTCAAAAATATTTTCTGCTATCCATATAATAATAATGTGTTAATTATAAACAAAGCTTTAACTGAGGCAGTCTACTTGAATAGATGAAAACATTTTTGAATAAACAATACTGGATTGCTTATTGTTTATTTTGTTTTACAATAAGAAGACTTCTCATTTGTTGATTTTAATACCATATTATTGATATACTGTATATAATATTCCATGCAATGTTAATTGGGCCACTGGTTAATTGGACCAAATCTCAAAGAACGGAAACCAAATTAATAAACTAATATATAATTTAAATGCTTAATTGGGACAATAGCAGAAAAAGGTATTTTCAATTTTTGGTATATTAAATTTAAACTTATATCGCCTATAAAATCAAAGCGAGTTTTAAATTAAAAAATTGTATTTGACGACTTCGATAAAGCTTTGCTTCGAAGTATTGTGCACAATTGTTATACTGAAAGAAAAGAAGTTCCAATTGTGACCAATTTGGTTAGATTTACTATAGTTTAAGCAGGAGGAGAAAACGGATTCGTTAAAAATAATAGCCTTGTATTCAAATCTGGAACTCGTGTAGGTGATTTTCATTAGATATCGCAAGATCGCAACCTCACTTAAACTGGATACGTTTTTTTTTTCTTTTGGAATATTTTTATCTCGCTTCCAAATTTAATTCTATTGAAGAAAAATATTTATAAATGTAACATGATTATATAATTTTTCAGTTAAAAATCATGAATTTTTTCAGGAATCATCTATCTTTAATATTCTGTCTAATGTTGTTATAAATTCAAATGTAAATTAAATCAGGACAACATTTCTTAAAATATCATAAGAAATCAATACGATCCAGAAGATAGGATTTGATGATAAATTTTCATTATATAATAAATTTTGTCCAGGCTAAGGGTGTATGCAAATTTCGATGCATAACATAACGCAATTTGTTTTTCTTTTAATACATATTGTAATTTGTTTTTCTTTTAATACACGCAATTTGTTTTTCTTTTATTAATATTATTTTTAATAAAAGTTTTGTCTTATAAAGTTTGAAAGGACACATTACTGCCGCTAAGTTATTAAATTATTATTTTGAAGAATTTTAAAGATTATTAGTAATAAGCATAACCATTTTAGCCAAAACTATATACTCATTCTTATCCCACACCCATTACTCATTAATTTGTAATAAAATTTTATTACTTTTAATTATAATAGATGCATCAATATTATTTGAATTTACTAATTTATATACTGTATTTCCTTAAATAAAAGTATCCAGAGCCTTAGCACCATATGCTTAGAGGCGCCATCGATGATCTTCCAAAAAAAGAAAAAGTGAAAATAAAATATTTTTTCTATCTGATGTTTTTAAGATGAAAAAAGCAAGTTCCTCTCTCTCTATGTGTATATATATATATATATATGCAAAATATATATATATATTGCATATTTTATAACCCCTTTCAATTAAGGGAGATTACTAAGGGGGCGGGCCAGTTCCGCCACGGGCTGCACCCACACCCGTGGAGGGGGGCCGGATGGTGAAGGATCTGTTATATAATATATATATATATATAAGTTAGGTTCATAAACATTGATAAGTTACAGGATGTCTCGCCAAATCTGTGGGTGGCATTAAGAATAATGCTAATATAAACCGTGATAATCGAGGTATTCCTGTATATATTTTAAACATTTAAAAGTTTAAATTCACACCTCATCTTGAACTGCAATATATTCTTTATCATCTAAACACAAATCTATCAAAATTGTACCTGGAGTACTTGGAAGATATTGAATAGAAGCTGAAATGAGCATATTTTAAGATATATATTAAATAATGAAAATTGTACTAAATTACATAGTATTTGTAAGTTAATATTTTAATGTGATAAAGGTAATTAAACAAATGTGTAAATAAAATAAATTTTAATAAACAAAAAAACTGAATAAAACCAATTGCTTATTAAAATTTAAATCAAAGCATTTTTGAAATTAATCCATCTTAAGTAACTTACATGGAACAATTTCAAATTTAAAAAAATATACTATATATATTATATTTTGAATTTTTTAAATTTTCTATATAAATCAATGAAAATAGATTAGTTCTGAAAATGTTTTTGGCTTGAATTGTAAATTAACTGTAGGTTTTATTTGGCTGTTTTGTTTTTTTGAAGATAGACTATAATTTGATTATTTTATATAAATTTTAACATTTAATATTTTCAATTTATTAAACTCATTTAACAATAATATAAATTTTCTGAAGAAATTTACTATATATTTATTTTAAAATCTCAGATATTTATCTTAATTTTTCAAAAAAAATTAATTAATTAAATTTACCTTAATTAAAATATATATTATAACAGATTTATAATGATAATTAAATGGCATATGTTACTCCTTTATCAGTAGAGATCTACAAGCATATTTTGCTTTATGGCACTTTGCTTTACAGCAATTTGCTAATATGGCACTTCTCAATTATAGTCCATGTTTTTATCATATATCTCAAAATGAAAATTTTGTACAAAATAGCATTTAGAATATATATATTAAAAACATATATTAACACATAGATGGACAATACCATCTATGTGTTAATATAAGATGACTCCAAGATAGCATGCATTTGCATACCATCTTGGAGTCATCCTGAAAACTGAAGGAGTAAGATCTGAAATCAAACATGGATCCTCCAAGGTGATAGACAAATTCTTTAAAATGCAGTCATCTAGTCAAGTTTTTAGATCTAACACTATTGTGCACTTAATGAATAATAGCGTAAATATGTTTTTATGCTTTTATATGCATTAGCAAATGAAAAAAGGCAGTGATTTGCTTTATAGTAGTAATCTGGAACACAACTGCCATAATAACGAATTATGTCTACACTTTGTAATCTAAAAGTTGAACTATCCATTATAATCTCAAACTATTTTTCAGATTTTTAATTTTGATATAAGTTACAATATTAATAAAGACTTATAAAAAAGAAAAGTGATATGAAACATCAGTTTATGAATATCATTCAGCTGCAGCTTTCGGGAATTTTTTAATCTTAACTGAGATTATTTCAAAGCAAATGCTCTTAAATTTTATTTTTATGAATGTGATTTCATTACTACAGTTGAGTCTCTGTAGGCCGGCCCTTCGCCAGTCCAACACTTCCAGTAGTCCGACATTCTGCGAACCATTGCGCCACCCACGTGAAATTTTCAAGTCATAACCATGGTTACAACTTGCCCATGCGAGAGAGATAAAATGACGTAAAACAAATTGTCAGTCACTATTTGTTCGTTGCACAGGCATTATAATCAGATTATTTTTTAAGTTCAGTACACTGTTTACTGTAAAATAGTTTTTGTTATTTATCTTTACATGATGTCACAAATCAGAAAAAGTGATAAACGAAAACATAAGACATTGACTGTGGTCGAAAAGCCAGAAATAATTAAGAAACTTGATTTGGGGGAAAAGTTTAGTGATTTAGCTTCGTTTTATGGTATTGAACAAAATTTTTTAAGTTCAGTACACTGTTTACTGTAAAATAGTGTTTGTTATTTATCTTTACATGATGTCACAAATCAGAAAAAGTGATAAGCGAAAACATAAGACATTGACTGTGGTTGAAAAGCCAGAAATAATTAAGAAACTTGATTTGGGGGAAAAGTTTACTGATTTAGCTTCGTTTTATGGTATTGAACACCTATAGCCACCATTTTGAAACATTACAGCGCCATCTATAGGTCGTGGTAAAACTCAATAATACCTATTACTGTGGTCGCTGGCGAGAGAAGTTTTAGTTTACTAAAGCTTATAAAAACATACGGTCCTCTATTTCTCAAGACATAATGAATTCTTTGGCAATTTTGTCTATATAAAATGATATTGCAAAGAATATAAATATAGAAAGTACCACGAAAAGATTTATTGATCTAAAGGGGGAAAAAATGTTTTATGTATGCTAATTGTTCATACTGTCCAAATACTAGTTGGGAAAAACAATATTATTATTCATTTTTTGTTAAAAAACATCCCGGGTAATAAACTCATTTCTATATTTTTAGTTTTTCTTTGTGAAAATTTTTATAATTAAAAAGGGCATCGAAGCAAGGCCGGATCATCGCATAGACATACAGGTATGATACAAATGTCTAGGGCCCGATCAAACTGTCTATTTTGAAAAGATTTGTAAATAAGGTAGTTTACTTTTCTGTTGGACAACTGTATATAATAAACAAATAAACAAAAATATATTACTTTTTATATGGTTATTGTGAATATCTAAAATCTAAAGGAAATGTGTTATTATGTTTCTTCTTATTGAAAGTAAAACTCCCAATAATTTAGAATTTTTTTATAGCGATAAGAATAATGTTAACTATATGTATTCTTAACATTCTGTGAAATATTGTTAAATAATTTTGCTGAATTAAAGACTAGAAAACAGAATTTTTAAATAAAGTTTATTCATATTTATATACTTACTTTTGTTAGACATTTAATAAAATAAATTTCAATTTTTTTAAATTTATAAACAAACTGTTCAAACTTTTCTAGAAAAACTAAAATTTATTGTTGTATATTAAATATTTTTTATTAATAAAAATTTAAGATTTGTTTTAGTTTTTCACATTACAGTGAAACCCCGCTCGTGCGTTCCCGTATCGTACGACTTTCCCGCTTTAAACGTCTATTTTCGGAAGTCCGAACATTTTCCTATACTTGCAATGTAAAACTTTCCCTCTTCCTACGTTTTAATTATATAACTTTTCCCGCTTCCTACATCCAAAAATTTTACGGAAATGTCATTCCATTTTTGGTTTTTCACTTTTGTTTTGTAGTTAAAAATTAATTATTTATAAACAGTATTCGAAATAGAACTGTAAATTTACTTTTGACAGCAATATGAGAAAACTTAACTTGTAATTTCGGAGATAGCCTAAATAAAGTAGGAACGAGGGAACGACAATCGTATTTAAAATTTCATCATCCATTAAAATAAGAAAATTAAAAATGTATACTGTAATTATGAATGCCACCTGGTTAGTTTCGATGTTGTAAAAAAAGAAATTCGTTTTTTTAAAAAATTAAAAGAACATTTTTCTTACTAAACTTTCTTAAATTAAAAAAAAAAAAAACTTACAATATAAAAAATATGTTTTTGTAAAATAATTGTATAGTAATGTAATAGCTATAATAATTTAAAAAAGGTTTCATTTTGGTGGGAGGGCTGCAGCCCTGCAGTCCTTATGGGCGAGCCGCCACTGGTGTATTCGTTTGTGTAATTCCATTTTTGTTCATTGAACATCCAATATCTGACAAATCTCTGAAATCTGACAAACCCCGGTATCCGACACATATGATTATATGTGTCGGATTATAGAGACTCTACTGTATTATGCTTTTGTTTCTGTTCTATGATTTGATTTAATTTAACAGATATATCAATAATTAAAAAGAAAGCAATTTTAAGGCATCCCAAAAAATTAGTTCTTCTAGAACTCATTGAAATTAATGATAGTGCTGATAAAAATTTTTATTTCTGTACCATAGCTGTTCTACATTTTTCAATTTTAATAAATTCTATAGATCTAGTTCTTATAACAGGTATTTTGATATTTATTTTTTCACTAAAAATATGCCTATCAACTATTCTAGACATTAACTTTATATTTTTATTATTATCCATTGTTTAGTTAGGTGATTTGATGATTTATATAGGCATACTTCGTTATGATGATAGTTATATTTCAGTCCATCACTATAAAGCAAATTTTACTCTAAAGTGAATCTCAACTTTTTAAAATTTTCTAATACATATAAAAACTCAAAAATACTTGGCTAAATAGCCATATGATAAAGCATTTGCATACCATCTTGGAAAATTCAGATTTGATTCCAGATCTCACAACTTCAGTTTTTCAGGAGGGCTTCAGGCCCAGCCATGTGTTAATTTATGTTTATATACCTATTCTAAATTATTTTGCAGATATTCTTCCTTTTGAGATATAAAATAAAAACATGGAATAAACATAAATAATTCATACAACTAAAAATTGCTTACATATAATATATGCAAAGTTCACATACATACTTATTTAATGATAAGCGAACTTTGCATAAACATAAATAAACAGCTCTTTTCAAAAATAGAAAAATATAGTTTAATTTATTTGAAAAACTTTTCGGCTTTAGTAAGCCATCTTCAGCAGTTATACATAACATATCAATAAAAGAATTCAAATGCAAAAAACTTAGTAAGAATATAATTTTCAAATTGTATTCTTACTAAGTTTTTGCATTTGAATTCTTTTATTGATTTGTTATGTATAACTGCTGAAGATGGCTTACTAAAGCCAAAAAGTTCTTCAAATAAATTAAACTATATTTTTCCAGTTTTGAAAAGAGCTGTTTATTTATGTTTATGTAAGAAGTGGGATAATATTATGCATTAAAACATGGAATATAATTGACATATGCTATATCAGCAAAGTGCCGCAAAGAAAAAAATGCCTGTATTTATATAAAATAAAGTTAAACATCTTAATTACAAATGGTGAAAAAGATTTATTATCAATACTTTATCTGATTATTACATAAATAATCAAGTAAAGCATCAATAAAATAGCTTTAAGGGAAACATTATTGTGTTTCCATTAAAGTTAGAAATTTTTGTAGTTTCAGTTTTATAAGCTATATAATAACAGTTTTTAATATTACATTTTCAATATAAACTATTATCTTATTTTAAATTAAATAAGGTCCAATTGAAGTCATTCTACATTTATACAAATTTTTGCCAATGAATAACATATTTAATTGTATTTCAATTAATTAATTTAACTCTTTGCTGAATTATCATAATTCAGCAGTTTTAGTAGTATTCAATTTTTCTTTATGTATTTTGCATCAATTAAAGAGGTTAATAAATTTTCCCCCCTCTAATTTTTATTAAAATAAATTTTAAAATATTTATTATGTTGTCATTTTACATTAACATGGATATAAATAAAAAGCTAAGACATTTATATAAACTAACTGGCATGAATATGAGTGATTTCAGCAAAGCAGAAAGAATATATTATTATTTTATTCTTTGAAATATTGCTATTGTTGAATCTTGAAATTGGCATATACAGAAACTCTCTCTTAATTATTAATTTAATTAATTCATTTAAAAGAATTTTTTGTTATTTTATTTTAATCATCATCATAATTTCAAGATTTATTTGATTTCACAAAAATAGAAAGAATAAATCTAAAATTATCAACTGACAATCTTGAAAATAATTCATATTGAATGTTTCATATAAGATTGAAATTCAATATTAGGAACATTGGTACAGACACAATATAAAAATTTTCAAAAAACATAAAATGGAATCCATGTTCCTAGTTTAATAAAATGATTTCTGAAAATTTTTCTTTTGAGATATAAAATAAAAATATATAACATATTTTTGCATGAAAATTTGATTTTTTTTAATCAAATTTTCATTTCATTAAAAAAATCTAAAGTATTTAAATTACAATAATACAGGTAGTCTTCAACTTATGACATGGTTCCATTCCAACATCTCTGTTGTAAGTTGATTCCGACATAATTTGAGAACTTTTTTAATTCTTAGTTTGTTTTCTATTTTAATATTTTCATAAATTAGGTTTTTATTTAATTTAAAATGGTTAAACTTAAAACTTTCCTCACCATTTTTATGTTGGAATTTTCATCTGTATTATTATTTCTTTTACTGGATATGACAAGAGTTATGACAATATATAATAATAAGGCTTTGCTTGCCAACTAATGGCAATGCTGTGATGTGCATACAAAAGCAATGTGATATATATATATGCAAGTGGCAAAGTGAATTAGAGAATTTTTAGTAATAATTTTTGGCCATCGTAAGTACGAATTGTCATAAGTCAATTTGTTGTAAGTCAAGGACTACCTGGAATTAGAGAATTTTTAGTAATAATTTTTGGCCATCGTAAGTACGAATTGTCATAAGTCAAGGACTACCTATATTAAAAAGTACTATTATTATAAAAATTAACATAATAATTGAAAAGGCAGAAACATGAGTGGAAATATATATATGTAGATTTTAGTATATTGCTGTCTATGTTTGATTGGCTATGAAACTTTTTTGACTGTTTTTTTTGCTTTGCAAGTTTTTCAAATATGAAATATCAAAAAAAAATCAAAAATACAAACATTAATTGTAATAAACAAATAATAAACATTTATAAAAAGGCATTTGAAACAACATACATAACTATATAATACAATATGACTATGAGTTTATCATAAAAATTCCGTTGTCTGCTACAAAATTGAAAAAATTAAAATGGCAGCAGAGAAGCACTCTCTCTGGTTTTACTGACATATCATATAAATAACTTCCATAATATTTAAATTTATAATTATAATGTCACATTCTATATTTGACATTAATATATATATATACATCTTTAATATTTAGCAAATATATTTGGTGAATTCAATGATAAATCTTGTTTCTAAAAATTATTCATTACAAAAGTTTTTAAAACTTTTATCCTTATAACAGAATTTATTAATTAAAATAATTAATAGATATACTGACAGAGTAATTTATATTAATGAATTAATTTATGTATATTAGATTTCATTATTAGGGTGCAATGTCCATCTGAGAGAAAAACTGTCATGAGACTCTCTCGAGAGGGAATTTCACAAATGGACACACCCTTGCGAGCTGCTCTCAGGGGTGTGTCCATTTGTGAAATTCCCTCTCGAGAATCTCTCGCGACAGTTTTTCTTCAGATGACACATACCCTAAGACTTTATAGTATTAATATTGTAAAAAATAATGGTTTTACAAATTAGAATGAAATACAGACATTTCATTATTCATATCATCAGTTAAAATATTATTGATAAATTATATATATATATACATTAATTTAAGCATGTCTTTAATTTAATTTAAGACATGCTTAAATTTAAGCATATTAATTATTTTTATATTTAAAATTCAATTCATATAAACAACTGATATTAAAATGCTGATAAATCTTATAACTTATGCTGATATCTTATAACTATATATTATACTAGCCTGTAAATAATGCATCAAATAGTTCTAGAAAGAACTAATTACTTACTATTTTGGAATTATTAAAGACTTGGGATTAAAATGTATATCATTAAAATCATTTTCAATAGATATTGAACATCATGAAAAAAAATCTATAAAACAGTTTAATTATTATTAGGGAAACTTCAAAAGTTTGAATATCTGCCATTTTAAAATACAGAAGTTAATGTTTTTAAATCAATTAAAAAATTCAAAAGTTATTAGGCTTAATAGTTCAAATCTGCAAAGTTTGAATGTCAATCATTTTTATATGACTGAAGATAACTGTTAGTCATGTTATATCTTCAATGAATTGATGTAGTTATTAAATTTCATAAAGATCTGTCAATTAGTTCAATATATATTTAAAAGAGAATTGCAGAAGTTTTGAATGCCCAACACTATTCAATGGTTAAAGCTACAGAATTAAATGATATCACATCACTTAATTGCAGATAGTTCTTGCCAAATTTCATGAAAATCTACTAATTAATTCCAAAGTTATTAATTGAGGGATACAAAAAAGAGATTACTAGTGATGATATTATGATCCATTTTTTCCATCGGAAAGTAGGCTAGAAAATATATAACAATTTCAACATTCTTGTTAAATCATATTAAATTTTCTTTATAATTTAAACAAATATTTTTTATTATTATTTTCATGAATGATAAATTTTTTCCTAAAATAATATTTAAATTCATAAATGGGGAAAAAAAGTTATATTTACAATGTCCACCACAAAGTTTTTCTATGCCTTTAATCAGTTTATGTCGATGACCATAAGCATTTACACCAATTTGTTTTAATTCTTCATGGCCCATTTCTGCTAATATGTCAAGAGTAATCTGAAAGAAAAACCATAGTAATAATTATCATCAATATCAAAATTAAAATATTAAAAATTTTTTTAGAAAAAGTCATGATTCAATGATTCTTAGTCTTTATGTTTTTTTAAATAATTGCTAATTACAAATAAACCTTTAAAATTTTACTTTCTATCTAGCACTTTAATAAAAACCCTTTTTTTCTTATTAAAGTTTATAAAAGTTGAAAACTGGTTAATAGTTTTGAGGCCCCTGGAATTGCAGGGCCCTAGAACATGACCTAGTCAGCCTATTGGTAAATCCAGCACTAATTGATAGTGATGTATATTACAAGTTCAAAAGCATATAAACTGAGAACTACCTGAGTTTTTCAAATATGAAGTATCAAAAAAAACTAAAAATATGAACATTAATTGCAATAAATAAATTCTAAACATTCATAAAGACATTTAAACCCACATATATAACTATACAATACAGTACACTTAGTTTTGTAGCAGAAACTGTTGTTGTCTGCTTCAAAATCGGAAAATTCAAAATGGTGGCTGAGACGTGGAGGTAGGATATCTTTTAGTTTTATCATCATAATATGTAAAAACTTCTATTCTCAGACTGTACCTAAGATAGTAATTCATCTGCATTAAAGTTCACTCTACTTATCTGTCAATAATAATGAATAAAAATTCTTTAACATTAATATGACAAATTATTTCTTTATTATTATAACTTACTTGATTTTAAAGACTATATTTTCATTTATTTAGATAAATAAATCATTGTTTAATCTTATGCTATTGATTTTGTTGACCTTTACTTAATTTTATTGTGGTCAAATTGCACTGCTGAGAATGGAACTTCTGATTTTAATGTTATGTCTATGGGAAATTGATTCTTGGTTTATGAGATCTTACTTAGTTTGATTCAGAAACAAGTTAGCTCATAAAAGCAGGTCTGTATCTACTCTACTTTATTAGACAGCTTAAAAGTGAAATCTATTGGATGCCTAATATTATATATTACATATAAAACAATTTTTGCAAATTTTTTCAAATATGAAATATCAAAAATATGAACATTAATTGCAATAAATAAATGTAAGCATTCATAAAAGTGCATTTCAAATATCATGTATATCATACAATTGCTACGTACCCAATCATACAATACAGTATGATTGGGTTTGCAGCAAAAATTCCATTGTCTGTTACAAAATTGAAAAAAATCAAATATGTTATATTAGCTTATTTTACTATGCTTGCCTTTGCTCTATATTACTTCAATAATTGCCTCAAAGCATCTTCTAGATAAAGCCATAATGAGATTGTCACATGTTACATCTACATCATTCATGTATTTTTTTATACTTTGTTTTAAGCTCCTGCCTGTCTTATCTATATGCTCTTCCATGTAATCTGTATTGTTATTATTTTTTGCCAATACTATATATATATATATCTCCAATCACATAGCTGGGATGCTTATGGTCTCACTCCTTAAATATCCATATAAGTAATGGTTTAACATGGGATCATATAATACTAGTACTTGCCCACATTAGGAAAGAGTGATCTACTACAGTTGTTTGTATTGTGGATCAAGTACAGTCAACCATTCAATTTTTGACAATAAAAACAATCATTCAATTTTTTATGGTCTTATATATGTTATACATGAATTTAAAGCTTCCTCATTGCATTCTATGGGTCTTGGGTGATAATTTCAAAAATATCTTCATCTTTCTAGATGCAGTGCATATTAATCCTTTTGAACAGGCTTTGAATGTTGCTTTCTTATAAGCAGAAGTGTCATTTGATTAAACCAGGATAAAAATAGGTATTATGTCAATTTTCTATATACAGTGGTCTTATATTCCAGTTCTGTTGAGTATATTTCAACATCCAAGACAAGAGAGAGAAGTGCACTTTATCCATAGCTATTTGATTTAATTTGGAAGTTTAAGCTTAATGATACATCCATGCATGTTAGATCATTTATCAGATTTTAGATATTGTGGATATCCATCCAATATACATAAATATCATTAACTTATCTAGTGCAAAGTTTAATGGATGGTATATAGGAGAATAGTATCTGTTCATAGTATTTACAACAAAATTGGAAATATGAATCATATGTTAATATGTGATATGTCTCTCATAACTGCCAAGATCATAGCCCTATGAGATATTGAGAGCATGAAGTGATACAGGAAGAGACATGCTGATGATACATTTATACTCAGATATAATATTTCAAAATCCATGATTACAATGATCTCTTCTGGGAGAGGGCCAACCTGCATTAAATGTTTGATAAATTATTCCAACAAGTCATTCTGTCAATAAGTGCTTGTATAGAGATTAAATTTATTTTTGAGCTGTATGGTAGGTGGAACCATGAATAATAGATTTATATATATTTTTGAATCTAATAAATATTTATTTATTTCAAATTAATTTTTTTCACTAATTTATTGTATCAGCTTTATTCAGATTCCATAATTTATAAAAAAGTACTATCAAAAAATATATTTCAAAAATTAGCTTTAAAATCATATTTCAAAACAGTGCATAACTTCACTTTACTCATGTCAATGCCATATGATAAGCTAATATTGAAGATTGCTATATCTACTTTTCAATGCAAACTAAATCCAGTTATTAATTCACAGAAATTAGTTATTACTCAAGACAAGATATTATTATTTTAAATTTTAAACATTTATTGTTTAAAGGAAAGCCTTAACTTTATTGTTTCATAATTGATACAATAAATAAAACAAAATACAATACACTCCTGAGTATCCGGTTTGCGACTATCCGGCCTCCGTACTATCTGGCCTAGTTTTCTTTTATCGTAATTAAATGAGGAAGGCAAGGCGTTGCATTGGCAACATTTCAAAGGCATTGGAAGCGGGCATCCGCTATGATCCTCCTACGTGTTGTGTGCAAAATACAAGTTGTGACAGAAAAAGAGCAGCATTTTGCTCATTGTTCATTGTTTCGTCAGTGTGTAACGGACCTCAATTGCAAAACCAAAACCATTCCCACCCGTCATTATACTAACTGCAACTCTCCCTTTCGCATTTGGACTCATCCACCTTAGCTAGGCGCAGCTTTCGTGGATGGACAATCGGATCCTAAAATCGTCGTGTTGTATGAAACCATGTTATATGAGATCCTGGATCCAATACAAAAAGGAGAGTAATGTTCCAAAACCAATTAAAAACAAATAACTTTCTTTAATTCCACATAATATTTTTATTAAGAATATTAATAACACAAAACATAAGGGAAAAAAATATATACTTAAGGCCCTAAAAAAACAATATACATAAAAGTAAAGAAAAAGTATACAGCCTATATAACATTCATTTAATAATTATATCTTCCTTACCATGTTTTGTTAAAACGAGAACATTTTTTCTTTAACAATATCAACTTCACTTTCTGAATTTTTTTCTGCATTTAAAATTTGTATATCTTCTGCTCTCTTTACAAAATTTGTAATTTAACCTGCTACAACTTGCTAGAAAACAATTATTCCTTAACATATACCCTAAAAAAATTTATAAATAAAAAAGTTTTTCTTCTCTTTCACATTCTTCTATTGAAGAATAAAAACTTATTTTTTATCTAAGAAAGGAATGTTTGGTACTCAAAATACTCAATGGTCTCCAATTAATTCAATTTCAAATTAAAATCAAAAATAGACTGCATGTCGTCCCTCTAATGTCAAACAAACAAAATGACATTTATGACTAATTTTAGCCAAGTTTAGCAAAGTTTTTCCCAATGATTGCATTTTAAAATGCAATCATTTGGGAATTGAGAATGTAATCATTTTTGTATTGTATGTCTCTAATATGGACTTACAAAAATTAATGAAAATGTTTTGTGTTATAGGAGAATATAATATGTTACATATTTTCCAAATATGTTAAGTAAAAACAGTGTTATAGAAGTACAGTGTTATATGAAAGTTTTTGCAATTTTCAAATCGTGTTAGAGTGAAACAATGTTATAAGAGGTATATGTATATACACAGTTTTAATATAAAAATAATAATAATAATATCATCATCATTGTAATTTACATAAAATTTGCTATATATGCCACAATTAATAGCAACTGAATATAAAATGCTATAAATTAATATAAATAATGTACAAAGTAAATATTTATATGATTTTATTAGAATTAATTTTCAAATTTTGCATTTAAAAAAATATTTAAATTAAATAAAAATGCTTGAAACAATTAATGAATTTTAAAATGAGGATAATGCAAAATAGCAAAAGAGAAGCTTCTCTCACAATTCAAATTGTGAATATTCATGTAATGAAAGAGAGAGAGAAAGAAATATAAAATAAATAATAATTATGTCTTCATAATTCAAGTTAATGCATATGCTCCTTGAGTTATGAACATAATTTGTAATAAATTTTATTTCTAACTCAGATATTGCTATTATTTGGCTCCAAAAAGTATTAAAATAACTTTATACACTATGTTTTGTAATATATTTCATAGTTGAACCAATTAGAAGTTCTTTGTTTCACAGATTTGAATAAAAAGTTCTGAATATAAAGTGAGAGTTTTTAAAGTAACTAACGATAATACTACACTGCCTTGATAATAAGATATCTAATAATCATACTAGCACTAAAGGCAGGAACTTTCACAAAAATTTAACACACTAGTTAACATGGTAGAAGCGCTTTCGATTCTTTATTGGAATCCTCCTCAGCTACAAACTCATTATAAAATCAAATTTTATACATTCCAGAGTTTTTGTTGTAATTGTTTCCATCTTAAAATACTGCCATTTATATGTTAAATAATTGTGTAATTTTTCATAATTTTGATTGATAGAGAATTTTGCTATCATATTGTTTAATTCAGAAATGATAAAGTGCAGAATCTTCTCCACCATGCAAAAATATTGATATTAAAGAATTTTTATTAAAATCTGGAAAAATTAGAATTTTCATAAATTACTAAGTCCTTTCTGATGCACTTATAAAATTTTGTAATGCATGAAAAGAGCCAAGAAAAAAATTTTGCCATTTGAAATTTCCATACTTTACCACTTGTTCAGTCAAAATGCTTGTTTTGATAATTAATCACTTTGCAGCATGTAAAATAAACAATTAAATATTTAATCATATCTACAAAGGAGAACTTTTGATAAATTTCTTCATTCTTTCTTACTTCAATATATTGCTTATCTGATTTTAAATTTTTATTTAAGCCATTTATTAAGTTTTATATATAATGATTAAGATATTCTGTTGTGCAGCTATCCTCTTTTTTTAAATATATTAAAAAATTTTGAAACAATTTCACAAAAAAAATAAATTTAAATGGCTTAACAAATAATAATACAATTGTATATCATCTAATAAATATTAGAAGATAAAATAAAAATTATATTTGAAGAAATGATTATTATGCTATAATCAGAAATGATGTGTGTGCTCATCACAAATTCTGACTCCAGTATTGCAATATATAGTGATTATTAACTTTCAATCTTTCTCATTAAGAAAAAGAACAAATTACTTTGTTATCTTTAATTGTTAAGACAGAGTGAATTTTTTTATTCTATTTGTTATCATAATTTGCATATTATACATTTGATTAAAAAAGTTTTGTAAAAAAATATCTTTTCTCAGATGAAAAGTGCTGCAATAAAAACAAGTAAACATAATAGAGAATATAAAAAAAATTTGAATATGAAGTAAAATTTTATATAATATCTGATTAGAATCTTTCAAAATTCAATGATTATATTTCACATTTTCCATTGTTCTTGTTCACATGCCATTTCCACTCGCGTGCCACCTCCAAATGATCTTGAACCCCTGGATAATAAAAGCAACCTGCCTCTTATTATTATTATAATAAATAAAATTTATAGTATTATATATTATCAACTAATAAAAGTATTATAATTTGAAACAAAAATTCTAATTTATTTTAATTTCTAAATGTTTATTTGGTCAGGGCTACATTTATCATAAGGCACATTAGGTGCAAGCTGGGATTACATCTTAAAATCTAAAAAATTTATTGATGAAATTAAGCAATTTATAATAAAGGAAGAATATTCAATTAAAAATATCTACAAACTTATAAACAATGGGTTAAGATCTATTTTTCTGAACATAGAAACAATTTTAAATAATATTTTTGACAATGTCTTTCAAATGTAAGTACTGCTCATTTTCAATGTTGAAATAAGCAACTTGAATAAAAATAAAACAAGGACCTGTCATTATTATGCATTGAATCAGATGTAATGTATTCGATTAATTATGATAACATCATAGATATTGTTGCTAAAACCAAAGCCAGAAAAAACTTTGAGTTATTTTTTTTAATGCAAATATATGTTTATAAATGTTATGCTATTTTTGCTATGTTAACAATCAATATTTGTTATTTTTATTTTATTAAAATGAATTATTATGGAAATGTCAACTTTTATTTTCAATAAACTTAAAACAAGTATGCATATGAACTTGATTAACTGAAATAGACTTGTTCTTTTGAGGTCTCATAATGATGTTGCACCTAGAGCCTCCAAAAGTATAAATGTGACCCTATAGTTGGTAACAGTATAACACAAACAGTATGATTATTCTGATGAAAGTATTTGGTTAAAATTGATTCATATAAGCCAAACAATATTTTATATATTAATTATTTATATAATATTTAGAATATAAATAAAATCATCAAATATGAAAAATAAAAATGATTTATTTAAAAGTAAAATATGAATGTTTTCTTTATGCTGTTATTAAAAGACATTGTATGACTTTTCAATACTGTCATTACTAGAATCATGTGACAAACTAAACGAATAGCACATTGGTTTATTTCTTTTACTATAAAATTCCAGTACACTGGTTTTTGCTAATATGATATTTTTACAGCTCTATAAGCAGGAATATTATTATATCTTTATAAAATTACACTCAAACTTTATATTACGCACTTTTTATTCAGTTAATCCAAAGTGCTTTTGGCATATATATAGCCCTCTTCAGTAGTACAAACTTTAACTGAGTTAAAATCTGTACTGCTGAAGAAGGTTATAGAGTTATGAATATGCTGAAAATGTTTTGGATTAACCAAATAAAAAATGTGTAATATAAAGTTTGAGTGTAATTTATAAAGATATGTTAATACTCCTGCTTATAGAGCTGTAAAAATATTGATTTATTTCTTATCTTTAAGAATTAAATTCATTTCAATAATTTAAATAAATCCAAAAAATGGGCATATACTGTCAAATTATTAAAAAATGTCACTGAAAACAAAAATATTCATGTAGAATAATGCAAGGTCAAAGAGAAACTTTTAGTAGGTCTGATGAAGAGAGAAAAATCAGGAACATGATGTTGACCATCATTGACTAAAGAAATTGAAATATTCAGAGAAATTTTAAAATTCTGTGTAAATTTAGTTAGTAGATACATTGTTTAAATTTAAAAATAAAAAATAAACAGCTGCCACAAGAATAAAGATATAATCATTATTAAGAAATGATATAAGTTTTAAATGCACAAAATAGATGCCAATTGAATGGTAAAATAAAAATTTTATTTTCATAAAATTCTGATTATTTTTGACAGTTAATTTTTATTAATTACAATAATTATAGAATGAAAACAGGATCCTGCCTGCAAGCTGGAATGTGGAAATCAACATTTAGATGATATGCAACTGTTCATATAATGTAAAAGAGTTAATTGTGGCTTGCATGCTATATACTTACAGTATGCATAAAATTATTTGAATACAAGTAACTGTTTGCTAAAACTTTTAAATATTATTAATGATCTATTGATAAATAATACAAGATGAACATCCCATATGAACTTTGTTAATTTAAATACACTCAGCCCTTGATTTACACGGTAGATACGTTCCTGGAAAAATCGTGTAAATTAAATCGATTTACACGGTAGATACGTTCCTGGAAAAATCGTGCAAACCAGAATCATACACTCAGCCCTCGATTTACAAGGTAGATACATTCCTGGAAAAATTGTGCAAACCGAAACCATTTACACAGTAGATACGTTCCTGGAAAAATTGTGCAAACCGAAACTGCTATAAACAAGATGCAGAATTCATACAAAATAGAAGGATATGTTCAATTAAACTGTACACCGTGTAAATCGATCTAAAGAAGATAATGAAAAGTCGAGGATATGTTAACGCAGAATTAATACAAAATAGAAGGATGCCGTGTAAAACGAGACACAGAATTCATACAAAATAGAAGGATATGTTGAAACCATGTAAAACGAGATGCAGAATTCATACAAAATAGAAGGATATGTTCAATTAAATTGTAAAGATGCAGAATTCATACAAAATAAATATGTTCAATTAAACTGTAAACCAATCGATCTAAAGAAGATAAAGAAAAGTCGAGGATATGTTCTTTATAACTTCTAATAGAAGGATATGTTCAATTAAACTGTAAACCGTGTAAATCAATCTATAGAAGGAATGAAAAGTCGAGGATATGTTCTTTATAACTGTGTAAAATGAGATAAAGATAAGCATTCAAATATAAATAGGCGAGTTGCAAGCGTGAGTTGAGTTTAGTTGAACTGCGAAACTTGGAGAGTAAAAATTAATAGTGAGCGATAAATTGTGAAAACAAAAGTGAACTAAGAAGAACTGCGAGTTATTCTGAATTAAAGACACAGATTAGTGTTGTATGATATGATTATCGGATTTTGTATTGAATTTAGTTACAGTGAAACAAAATTATTTTATTTTGTGTGTAATTGGATTTTGTATTGAATTTAGTTATAGTGAAACAAGATTATTTTGTTGCGGATTTTGTATTGAATTTAGTTATAGTGAAACAAGATTATTTTTTTTGTGTAAATAAATTGGACTATACGAAGTAGGATTTTGTATTGAATTTAGTTATAGTGAAACAAGATTATTTTATTTTATGATTTTGTATTGAATTTAGTTATAGTGAAACAAGATTATTTTGTTTTGTTAAATTATATGATACGTTCCTGGAAAAATCGTGCAAACCGAAACCGTGTAAAACGAGGCGCAGAATTCATATAAAATAGAAGGATATGTTAGGAAACCATGTAAAACGAGATGCAGAATTCATACAAAATAGAAGGATATGTTCAATTAAATTGTAAAGATGCAGAATTCATACAAAATAAATATGTTCAATTAAACTGTAAACCAATCGATCTAAAGAAGATAATGAAAAGTCGAGGATATGTTTTTTATAACTGTGTAAAATGAGATAAGGATTAAAGGAAAAAAAAAGGGATTAGTTCATTAATTTTTAGACACAATTTAATGCTTATACTTTTTCACTATTTTTGAAAATGAAAACAAACATTAATTAACATCGAATACGGTACATAAAAAAGAAATTAATAATATTTCGTACAAATAAAAACAATAAAAGTATTCAAACATAAATAGGTGAGTTGCAAGCGTGAGTTGAGTTGAGTTTAACTGCGAGACTTTGACAGTAAAAATTAATAGGTGAGCGATAAATTGTGAAAGCGAAAGTGGGCTAAGAAGAACTGTGAGTTATTCTGAATTAATGACATAGATTAGTGTTGTATGAGATAATTATCGGATTTTGTATTGAATTTAGTTATAGTAAAACAAGATTATTTTTTTTGTGTGTGTAAATAAATTGGACTATACGAAAATATAGCTGTAGGCCCCTCTTTATTAATCTCTACGAACTCGTAAACCCACAAAATGTGACAATACATACTCTTTTAATTTATAAATGGCATAATACAAAACAATCAAAATAAAACGCTCTTTTAATTTATAAATGGCATAATACAAAACAATCAAAATAAAATTCTTTTTTAAATTTATAAATGGCATAATGCAAAACAATCAAAATAAAACATAATTTATAAATGGCATAATGCAAAACAATCAAAATAAAACCCAAAAAGAATTTTTTTATTTTCATTTAAAAACCGTGTAAAAGCGAAACCATGTAAATTGAGTACCATGCAAATCGAGGGCTAGGTGTAATTAATTAATATATAGTAAATTTATTTTTTAAAGATTTGTTTTATTAATAAGAGCTAATAGTATTATTCAAACTGTTCCATGGCCCATCTTTTGATTCACTATGAAACAAATCACATGGCTAAGAAAACATTTAAAATATAAAATTTAATAAATAATGCTAGTACAAATATTGGTTTTCATTAAAACCAATGACAATATACCTACAAAATATTTTTATTTTGACATATATATTTGCTTATTTTAATATAAGCAAATATATATGTCAAAATAAAAATATTTTGTCATATAATTAAAGTTAATACTACATCCAGATCCTACATTGTGTTGTTTTGATTTATGTTATTTCTGAAGTTGCATTGTAAAATAGTTAAGACATTATGCCTTAACTCATAAAATTCTAAATTTTTATCACTCGAGGATTTCTTTTTTCTTTAGTAGCATAACAATTTGCATTATATGGATCAATTATCATTTTCAGTATGTACAAATAAAACTGATTTACCTTGATATTGGCCATCCATAGAAACTGTCAAAATTATATTTTTTTATTGCTATTTGTGCAACCAAACACAATACAATATGGCATAATGAAAGTTTTACAGATAAATAGCTAATTAAATTAAAATAAATATATTTTTAGATAGACACACTATTTTTTTGTTTTTTTATTTAAATTATTAATTCTACAATACTATGTATAGTTGTTTGATGCAGTTTTATGTCATTGGTATGGTGGCTAGTAGAAAAGATGTGCCAGTACATCTTTTATTCTTTACACCATGGGGATACCTTTCTTATTTTAATGTAATTCAGTCAGAATTTTTGATATAAATACGACAGATATACTCTACATACCACAGATACTGTTTACATTTTTTCTGTTTGTCAAAAATAATAGTGCTGGATATCTCTCTCATATATTTCAGTGCTTTCTTATGAAAATTATATTTTAATTTGACATTTCAGTGTACATTGTTTTTTTCAAGAATTCATCCTCAATATAAAGTAGAATCTGTGTGTATTATTATTCATAATATATTAAAAATCATTTATTCATAAATAATACAAATTATTTAATTTTTCATAAAAAGTTCCATTGCTGATTTATATGTATAAATAAATTTTTTTACTGAAAATATTTTTCTGAATAAGCAAAAAGCATTCTTGAATATTTTAAATTATACACCTATCCCTTGATTTGCACGGTACTCAATTTACATGGTTTTGCTTTTACATGGTGTTTAAATGAAAACAAAAAAATTTTTTTTGGGTTTTATTTTGATTGTTTTGCATTATGCCATTTATAAATTAAAAGAATATCATATTGTCACGTTTTTTCGGCTTACGAGTTTGTAGAGATTAATAAAGAGTGAATATAGCTATATTTCTTATAGTCCAATTTATTTACACACAAAACAAAATAATCTTGTTTCATTATAATTAAATTCAATATAAAATCCAATAATTATCTCATATAATACTAATCTATGTCTTTAATTCAGAATAATGGACAAACTCAGTCAAGACAACAAAATAAGGCTCAGATGGAACAAACAGAATTATATACAATTATTAGCTGAGAGTAGAGAATTATCAGTTCTTTAAAGAATAGCTAAGCATCTCAACTGAAAAATTGTATATAAAAGACACATTTCTATATTTGGATAATTACATAATAATAAAAACCCTTACCCACCAGAGATCTGAGAATTGGTATGTATGTCCTGTCATTTTACAACAAGGATTTAATAAATATAAGGACTATATAGGGGGTGGCAACTTGAAACCTAAAAAAAAAAGAAATAGTGAGCACAAAAATGATATTAAAAATGCCGTGTTAAGAATAGCTATTGTAAAAAGGGCATACAAATATAGTAAACAAATTAATTGGAATGAAGTGAGAATCATTAAATCATGTAATAACTTAAAAATATGAATAATAAAAGTGTCTATGGAAATAATAGTGAAGCCAATATAAGAATGTAATCAATGAACAAGCAATTGAGAGAATATCTTAAATTTGGCTGTACATGCTGAAGTAAACAATCAAAAACATTACAAATAAATTGTGTTTACCTTATTTCTCTGCATAAGAGTGCTTTACTTTACAGTTCTTATTTAATAGTTTGTATAGCAGTAATAAGTTATTGTAGGTAGTAGTAAAAGCACTATTTTCCTGTAATTACAAGTAATTCAAAAATTAACTCAAGATTGCAGAAGTTAAATTTGTTTATTTCATTAATGTTTCGTATTTTATGTAAAATCAGATGATGCCCCAAAGGAGGGTTAAAAATATTATTCAAATGAAGTAATTTGACTTATGCAGTCTTGAGCTATTTTTTTAATTACCTGTTTTACATTTGTGCAGAAACAGAAAGATGCAAAGATGCCTGTAATTACTTTTATGTATCTTTAAAAGCCATTATATTAAATATTAACATTATTTTGGCTAATGAACTATTTAAATGTTTTTCAAACTTTAGACACTGTAATCTTTTATTTACCTTTACATTTCATATATGAAGTCATTTTTTAATACTACAAATCCATATAAGGACTTATACAGAATGGGACATCATGCACTGATAAATTTTCCGTTGATATAATAAATAAAAAAAAAACTTTGGTATAGACCAATGGTCTCAAACTCATTCTCTTCAAAGTGTCACTTTAGACATCTTTGGTTGATTGGTACATTGAATTTAAAATTAATATCTTACTAGAAACTGGAAGAAAAGATTGTTTTATTTTTTATATGAGTTAAATAATTTTTTTGCGCTACCTCATATTGATTATTCTGAGTACAGAAGTTCCCAGTTTATGAATTCCCAGGTTTACAAGTTTTTCAAATATAAAGTATCAAAAAATTTAAAAATATGAACATTAATTGCAATAAATAAATGCTAAATATTCATAAAAAGGCATTTAAACCATTAATTGCAGTGACATTTAACCATTTTTCATAACTATACAATACAGTACAACTTGATTTGTAGCAGAATGTTCATTGTCTGCTACTAAATTGAAAAAATTAAAATAGCAGATCAAAAAGTGGAAGTAGCACATGCTCTAACTGATACAGTTACAGCAGCAAATTATGAAAAATAACTTTCATTCCTTAGTTGTCCTAAGGAATCTGGAATGAAAGTTAGGAAAATAAGGACTCAAGAAAGTATAATTATAATTATTTAGAAAAAAAAAAAAACGAAAGATAAATAATGAATGGATAAATGAATTATTAGATATGATTAAAAGTAAATTTAATAATTAAATTTTCTCTCCCAAATTTTTAGATTTATCCTTTTATTTATTATGTTTCTATATATTTTAGTATTAAAATAAAAGGTTTATTTTAATACTGAAATTGTATATTAAATTAAAACACATAGTTTAAGATTCATAGTTCCACCTACCTGCTACTTTCTTCCATGGCCATAGAAGAAATCAAAACAAGCATTTTATTGGCAGAAAAATTAAATCTTTTATGAACTTCCTTTTGTTTAAATAAAATTACTTTTCTAATTCTACCAATTCTTTTCTTTAATTCTACCAATAAAATAGAGTTTTATTGGTAGAATTAAATTGTTTTCATTTCTTACATAGTTTAAGAATCTATCCCTTATGGAAAATAGTTTCCTAATTTGCATTGTAGTTTTTTTGAAACATTTATATGATCAAATATAGGCTCTAGTGAATGTAAGTGTATATAATTATAATTATTTTAATTTATAATTAAATTTAATTTATTAATTATAATTATTTTTAAATAAATATTATTAAAATATTTTAAAAATTAATGTAAGTGTATATATATATATATATATTATAATTTTGGATAAAAGTTTTTGTTGTAATTTTAATTTATTATAATGCACACATATAAATAATCTGTAAATAAGAAAAGTTATACAATCTAGAAAACTTATTTTAAATTTTTAATAAAATGATATATATTTAAAATAGTCAAATTGAAAAAAATAAAATATTCCATCATTTTTTAAAATGTATTAGAATCCAAACAAGATATGCTAAAGTTGATGAACTCATCAACCAAATTCAGGACATCATCTGGATCTAGTGAAGATCAGGTAGAGATAATAAGAGTAAGATTAAAATCAGTTTAATATTTGCTTTCTTACATATTATGTATTTTTGTTATTATTAGAATCAGAGTCCATTACAGAAGAAACGAGGCATTTTAAAATATCCACGTTGTAACTGGAGAACTATATCTGAATCTAGTGATGATACATTTTGGTCATCTTTGGATAATGATTATACTCCTGTAGGATCTTTTGATAGTTCAGGTGAAAAACCAAAAAAATGTGTTCGCTTTAGTGATCAAATAGCAAAGACTGTTTTCAGGTAAATGTATTTAATATTTATGTTTTCAATTAAATATTTTATTTTCATTTCTGTGCACGGTTGCCAAGTGATCAGATTTTCAGTTGGACAATCTGGCACTTAAATGTTTGATTCAGAAAATAAATTGATAAAATGTCAAATACATAAAAATCAGATGTTTTCTCAACTACTAATGTTAATTCAATAACAGTAGGCCACTTAATATTGTTTCAATATTATATCATGAGAATAATTTTGTGTTGAAATTAATCCTTTACACCAGTGCTTCTCAAACTTTTTTCATTCATGATCCCATTTTTCATTACGAAATTTTTCGTGAACCCAGGTATTAAATATAAAATAAAACATACAAGTACATAAATCATTTATACACATATTAAGATGAACACAATCAACCAACTAAACTGAAAATACATATGTTGTCATACACTAAATATTGGGTGTTTGTGAAATTACATATAAACTGAAGTTGAAATGTTTGAATTTAATTTTAGCGACCCCAGCATTTTGCGTTATGACCCCAAATGGGGTTGCGACCTATAGTTTGAGAAGCACTGCTTTACACTATATGAAATAAATTATCTTGATTTAAAAAAAAAAAACAAAAACCTTATATTCAATCAAAAAGTAACTAGATTAGTTTATGTAAAACAACAAACAGATTGAAAAACATCGCAAATGCTGGTCTATTTCAATAATCTAAATTTGACTCTATTTCACTTTGATCATACAGCAATGTGTTAAAAATGGCAAATGTTCAATTTTTTTAGATTATTTTGTAATAACTATGATATCATTTAATGCATTTTTATGAAATTTAATATATTGATTATGCCATTGAATGTGATTTCAAGAACATTCCAATTTTCTTTAATCATTCCAAAATAATGTTATGTTCAAAAATTGCTGATTATTACTGTTTTCACTATATTGCCCTTAGAGTTTCTATTCAATCTTTTTGTTTTCAAGATTTTATTATTACACAATAAATAATAAAAAGTATGTGAAAACTAAGGACAATAATTTAAAATTTTAAAAAATAGTATTTTTAAAGTTTTTGAAATACCAAATTACTATCTTAAAAATGGACAAATTGAAAATTGTTAATTCTAATGCATATAATATGCTTGCTATTATGATGTGAGGTTTTATTTTAAAATGTATAACCATTACTGAGTAATAACTTTTTAAAGGTTTTACAGTTTTAAATTATAGTAAGCCTCCATTCATTTTTTGTAAAATCATTATGGATAAACAACTACAAGAATATGCTGCTTAGTATTTTAAACAGCAGTGAGCTATGAAAATTTTAACAAAGGACTCACACTTTATCTTATAAAAACAAAATATCAAATTCTAATTAAATGTTTTACTTTTACAAAAACTGAAAATACAAATAATTGTGCATCACAAGAAAACATTTTAAAATAGAAAATCTTTAAAATTTAAAAAAAAAAAAAATCAGTAAATATTACAGAAATTACATAAAATAATGAGTAAATTTAATTATATAGCACAATTTATGCCAGAAGCTGCCACACATTATTTTCTTCTTCTTTCACGTCAATTGATTCTTCTAGGAGGTTTTAAGGCTGAGTGATGATTTTCAAAAAAGTTTTTAAATAAGGTTTAGGATTAAATTCTCTTAAAGGTCTCTTGTTTTTAAATTTTAGGTTATCTATAACGCATTTGATTGAACTTAAATGAAACCAGATGAGATCCTAATTCTTACCCTTCCCATATTTCAAAAACTCTTTTGTCTGCTAAGTCTCTACATGCCTACCCTCTTTCAGAGGGCATTATCACCAGATTGCTATTATTCAAGATGTATATCCAAATATGCAAATACAAGACTAATGTAAGTCAAAGTATGATTATGACATGCAAGATGTGTTTTTCTTGGAACAAATAAACAAGCAAACAAAAAGAACAAATCTAATGTACATTTTTTGAATGTCGATATAAGGAAACATGATAATTGTTACACAACAAATGTTTATAGAAAGGCATCTTATGCTCCTGTCTTCATACCTCTTTGGTCAGCAGACCCGATGAAATATAAAGTTGCCGCCTTCAAGTTCCTCCTAAATAGAATGATGATGCACTGCAGTAATGAGGAACTTGAATTTAATAATATTATACAACAAGCAAAGATACATAAGTATAACACATCCTTTATTCAACACATTTATAACAACATACAATGTCACATGGGAAACAATAATAATGATCATAGTACTGCAAACAATGATACACATCTGCCAGCAGAACAAAAGAGTGCAGCATATATAAGGCTGATAAATTATCAATATACCTTGGAACCAATTAGAAATGCTTTAAATAAGCACAATATAAAACTCTCCTATGTGAGAACTACGACATACAATATAATTAAAAATAATAAACCATGACCACAGGGAAATGAAAGCTGGGATCTGTTATTCCGCTGTATAATTTCTATACGAAAAGACAAGAGGTTTTTATAGGAAGCACTATATGATCGCTTAAAATCAGACTAGATGAACACATGAAGAATATAGAGAAAGAGGAGTTTAAAACAGTGCTTGTAAAAACCGTTTATACTAATAACGTTGAGATCCATTGGGATGAGGCAAAAATAGTGAGAACTGTAAGATCCATATAGGAGATTAAATAGGCTGAAATAATAGAGATTACAAAGTATTCCCAAAAAATGCACATGATAAAGGCTAATATTTCTGAACTGATCCCAGTGCCATGGTTCTCTGACATACAAAAATATAATAAAGTCTCTTTAATATTAAAGAATAAACATCTATAAATGATGTAAGAAATTTATCCTACATGGTACAGAGTTTTGTATATATAGTATAATTTATTTATTTTGTATATGTAATTTGAATTTTAAATGTATTCTAACGATTTGTTCTTGTTAGTATAAAGAACCGCTGAGGATGGCTTAATTAAGCTGAAAGGTCTTCGGAAATAAAGATAAGAGTTTATTTTTCACTCAACAGAGCTGGTCGATTAATCCATAGATTATAATAAAGAACAAAGGCCTCACAAATTAGAGACAAATTTAACAAAGGGCACCTGCGAGCCCCCAAGAACTCACCACTGATCTGAAACACATTCCATCTAATAGAATACTATGTGAATTTTGTATTGTACAAACATCATATATAAACAAACATATACTTGATACTGTAGTAAACTCTAAACTATATTATTTAAATATCCAATAATATTTTACTTACTATATTATAATTAACTAATATAGTATTTTACAGTAATATAATATCATAATACACTAATAATACTAACAAAGAACAGACAATAAAATAATACTTTATAGTAATAATTGGTTAGGGAATTTGAAATTTAAATTAAAAATTATGATGTGCAATCTTGCTATGATTGACTTGGGAGTATTTTGATCATGATGTGCTTTAGTTCACAAGATAAAATTCCACAGAGATATGCTAATGTAAGATTACATGTGAGAAATTCAAATAGGATTCTGTAAGACTGAAAATAAAATGAACAATAAGTATAAAACATTAATACATATAGCAAATAGACTGTACATGTATTTACTGTGATATAAATTAAATATGTACTATACCATTATACAACTGGTAGTGCAATCAGTTTGTTTATATCAACTTCACACATAAATATGTCTGCAATGACAGCTTACATCCACTACATCCTGTTGGCTGAATAATAATTTTACTCTATAGTACCTCAAACATATATATGAACAAACATTGGACATTGTCTGTAAGGACATTGTGTGGTACATATCTATAAATTTATTGTCCTAAGCAAATATACCAAATTTGGTCAAGATTGATTGAGAAATAAATCCTTTATGGAAGTATGGAATATTCTTTTTTCTATTGTTTTGAAGTCTTTACAGAAGTAGTATTGAAACATTACAATGATTGGCAATTTTTGTTAAAAAAAAATGATTTGTCATATACTTATGGTATCTTAACTTCTTGCGTGTCATTGACAGCATTTGCTGTGCATGATGGGGACAACAATAGAGTTTTTCAACTGCAATTTCGTCAGCCCATCATCATAGAATGTAAATTTGTAATGTCTCTTACTCAAAAACTAAAAATCTGAATTAAAATTTAGTTATACATCCTTGTAGAGCTCCAAAAGGGCAACAATTTTTTTGCTTATTGTTTATATCTAGCTTTTTTAGTTTTCAAGATATTGCTAAAACAGATCTGAAAATGCCCAAATTTTTTAACTCTTCTCTTTGCATTTCTGTTATTCAGGAATTCTGAGAGCTACATTAAAACTATTTATCTAAAAATTATATTTCCTACCGAACAATTCTGTTGCTTACTGTTTTCTATCTGTCATAGTTTAGAAGTTATTGAGAATGAAAGTAACCAAAGCACAACAAATAATGATTAAAATATGAACTTTTATTTTTTTTTTTGAAAAAAAAAAATGGTATTAAATATCAAAATTTCTAATTTTTTCTTGTAAATTGACAAAATTATATATCTGACAAATTAAGTTTATAAATGGCATAATGCAAAACAATCAAAATAAAACCCCCAAAAAAATTTTTTGTTTTTATTTAAAAACCGTGTAAAAGTGAAACCGTGTAAATTGAATGCCTTGCAAATCGAGGGCTAGGTGTATTTATATACACAAGTATCAAGCTAAGCAATATGAGAGTATTAACAATCAGATACTGGAGATTAGAGATAATACATGGTAACATGAAAAAAATTATTAATTTCATATTTTTATTCTGTTTCTTAGGTTTCATTTTTCTATGCTTTTTATGAAAACTTTTACTTTAATGTGCTTTGCAGAGGCATCACCCTAATTGTAACATTTTGAATTTTTGTGGAAAAAATTATCTATCTTAATTTAAACTATCTATTCTACTATCATAATTTATATGAATCTCAAATTATGCATGTCTAAAGAATGAACCGTCAAATATATTGCAATAACATCGTACATTACATATGAATTTGATCAAATAACTTTAGATGTATATGTTTTGAAATTTCTTTTTGAAATACAAATATTCCTTCAGGTACAAATTTTGTTAAATTATATTAAATTGGACTATACGAAATATAGTTGTATTCACTCTTTATTAATCTCTACAAACTCGAAAACCACAAATTGTGACAATATGATATTCTTTTAATTTATAAATGGCATAATGCAAAACAATCAAAATAAAACCCCAAAAAAAATTTTTTGTTTTTATTTAAAAAATGGTGTAGTAATAAAAGTATTGTAAAATTACATAGTTACAATACATTTATTGCTAGTATAACATGTTATCATAGTATTTCAAAATAGCAAACCTTTCACTAAAAATCTTGTATTATGATTCTATACAAGCCAAACTCCCCCAGCAGTTATTTTTGTATTAACTGCCAAATTAATAATTATTTTTAAATTTACGCTACGGTGCCATCATCTATTGGATTAATAATTAATAAATTAAATTTAGGCTAAGGTGGCAGTTAATACAAAAAATAACCGCTGGGGAAAATTTGGCTTGTTTAGAATCATTGAAATCGCATAAATCCCCTAGAAGAATGAAGATTAAGATTTATCTTGTATTATAATTGGAAATTTGTATTCAAAGTTCTGAAGTAAAAATCTCTAATTAATTCTATTAACAATATATATTACACAAATGAATATATCCAATCAGTTTGATACTTCTACATTAGTGTAACAGTAAATTTTGAAACACAAACTTTTTGAAATATGAACAAAAGTTACATACAAATTATGTTTGTAAGTCAAAATAAACATGTACTTAATTTATTGGGCAATTTTTTAAAGTTTAATAAAATTAATATTGTTTAATTTAAGTTTAATTAATTTAATAATATATATTTAATAATAATTATTTCATAACAATTTTCTTATATTTTTAGGAATTTGTAAGAACTTTATTCTAAATTATTAATTATTTATAAAATAAAATATCTTTTGAAGAATATGCATACTTTAAAAGTGATTATGTGTGCAATTTAATAAGTTAAATGCAATTAATATTTTAATTTACTGTTACTATCTAAAAAATTATCAATGAGCAAAAATCATATTGCATATTAAAAAAACAAGAAAAATAATTATATCAAACTAACCTGCTCTTTTTCAAATAAATCTCTAAGATGTTCAAGATTGAGACTAGAGAGGAAAGCAGTAACTGTCATATTATGTAAAGTAGTAGATTCAGGTATTTCTGTTCTGTCAAAATCAATACAACCATCCCCATGCTGTGCTGATGAAGCATTTGCAATGATACTGGTTGATCTTTGATTATTCATAAGACTGATTGTTGGTGAAAAATCACTTTCAATTCTCATACTTGTATGGGATGAAGGTGTACTTGAAGCAAAACTATATTTGGAAAAATTTTATTAAAATAATTTCATATGAAATAAATTTAAAATATTTTTATTTATATTTAACATTATAACTTATATTTTATATAAACTGTTTTAAAGAGAATGAAGAATCATTCTCTTTAAAACAGTTTATATAAAATATGAAATAAAAATAAATTCATAAATAAAAAAAAAGAGAGAGAGAGAGAGAGAGAAATTTCCAAAATGTTTCTTATTAAAATAAAAAGTTAATTTTTATTATTTATGAACTTAATTTTACAAAATTCTCTATATTTGTAAGAATCTATACAAACATACTTCAAACTTCAAATCCATTATAAAGTCTGATTAACATAAGTTTTATGAAAATAATAAATACATTTATTTTAATCTTTTTTAAAAAAATGCAATTTTTCTGAAAGATTTTTTGCAATGGTAATTTTTTAAAATAAAATCTATATATAAATGCACAAATTTATATTTATAAACTTAGATATATTTTATAGAAATAAATATGTATGTATAATTAAAATTCACATCATAAATATTGTATAATACTGATTTAGATAATCATATTATATACAATATATAAAAAATTATCTGAATATAACAATGTGCATCTTTAATGTTTTTCTAAAAACTATTTATTTTTACTGTTTTACTTATTATAGTTAAGAAATCATTAGATTATTTCACAATAAATCAAAATATGTCAAATTTATTGATAGCATGTATATAATTAATATAATGATTTAACACTGTATATATATAATTATAACCAAATCCTAAATTTTTATTTTCCTTTATTCAAAATAATTGAGTATATTTAAATAATTTATTTCACAAGTTTACAAAGTATAACTTGTAGATTAGATCTAATTCATGAAAGATTTTTTCTTGCCAAGTACATTTTATTCAGATTTAAGATTTTTATGAAAGAATAAACAATTTGTTTTTTTTAAATAATTGTTTATGTGGCTTTCTTGTTTATATTTTTTACAATTATGCATTTATATATGTTGTGTAAGAATTAAAAAGTAATATGAAATATAATAAAAATATTTCTGTCTGACCAATCTAAAATTTAAATGTTTGAATGTAGTCCTCATTATTGAGTGAACAAGAAAAAAATTTTCTTTTCAACACTTGTAGAATAATTTTGTAACAAATAAAAAGAAAAAATTTTTATACATTCTAATTTTAAAATGTTACTTAAAGAATGTTTGAAATATTTTAAATCCAGGAAGCATCTTAATTTTGTTTACAAAATATCAAAAATATTATGCAAAATCAAAAATAAATTTAAATTATTATTTTGATTATAACAATCTTAAATCTTTTAAGGATAATTTAGTTAAAGATAATTAAAGAAAAAACAAAACTAAAATTATTTATACATAGCTTTTTTATGTTGTTAATAAAGGATGGATATAAAGGACTGATCAATTTTATCATAAAATATTGTAATAAATGGTTATATATGTTGTTGTTCATCATCATCACACACAAAATATTTTATTACAACTCAATATGGCCATCATCTATTTCAAAACATTGTTGCCAAAATTTTAATATTGTTTGAAAAATCTTTGTAATATATTTAATGTAATGATCTCATTATTTGTAGCATAAATGTGTTTTATCTAGAACATCATTAATTTTTATGTGTATTCTAGAACTGAAAACTCCAGGCAAAGAAGTTTAAGAATAAATATAATACTTGTAATGTTTGCTAGCCTCTATTTATCTGTCAGGAAAAGCTTCATTTAAATAGTCTCCTACAATATTAAAATAAACGAAAAATGTCCAATTCAAAAACAACAGTATTAAATACTATATTATCCAAATAAAAAATGAGAGAGAAAGAGAAAAATATTAAAATAAAAATGGATCAGTACTTTATATGTCCATTCCATATAAAAAAATCATTTTTTAATACTTCAATGTTTTCAAGTGATATTATAATAATAGTGTATCATTCATGAATTTCAAATAGTATGCTGGTAAATTTGATAATACTATCTAAATGATTGATATAAAAATTATTTAATTAGGTAAATAATAACTTTAAATATTTAAAAATAAGGAATATTTAAAGTTAATTTATAATTTCTTAGAAAAATTGCTACAATAAGACAATTCCAAAATTCATTCATAAAAAAATCTTTATTTCTAATTGACTATTCTCAAAGAAAGATCAACTATCAAATCTAGAATAAAATATTGATTTCTCATTCTCAAAGTCTAAATAAGAAATAAAATTTAATTTTTATTTATAGTTCAAATTTCTTAAGGGGCATCCATAAACTACAACATGCTTTTAGGGGAGGGAATGGTAGATGTGCAATGATAAATGACATAGGAAAGGAGTTAAGTAAATTAAGATGTCATATTGTAAAAATGGTTGATAATTATACATCTCTATGACAACAATAACAATAAAAATTAGAAGCACTTTCCATTGCTTTGAAGCAAATTAATATTCACATCAAATGACTTTTCTTATTTATTTTCTTTTTCTTTCGAATCTAATGGATGAAGATGATCCTTCAACAGATCAAAAATATTTCCAATTAACTCTTGTTTTTTTCTGATAAAAGTGCTTCATTTTAGTTATTATTGTTCTGTTTCAGTTTAACAGAAATTACAAATACTTTATATCTCTATGACTAAAGAAATTTTTTGTGTCAGAGATTTCTTTTATAAATCATAAAATATTTATGCTTAATTGTTAAAAAAATAAAAACTATAATGTAACATATTTTGATATATTTGTTATAAAATGTAAGACATTTATATCCACTTATTTGAAAGTTTATCTGGAAATTTTGTCTGGAAGTTTATCTGTAATAAAGTACCAGTGTAAGTATTCCAATTTTCTATTATTTTATACAATTTTTTTTGTAAAACTGGAGAAATAATTTTTAAGTAGAAGAAAAGGCATCTTCAAATTTATGATAACATGATCAAGCTTGGTATGACTGAAAAATGAATAAAAATGACAAAGGGGTAGGAGGAGGTTAAAACAATATTTAAAATAAAGTGACATAATTTATAGATGTTTCCTTAATATTATATAATACAATGCTAAACAAATACAATTGATGAATTGTTCATGTGACTCTTTCCATTACTTGATGTATCTTTTTTTGAAAATTAAAATCTATTGATTTCAAATTTATTGAAAATGATCAATATCCATTCATTATTTTTGATGTATTCATATATTTCAGAATATCGTGCATAAGTAATAGCTGATCTGAATGAAATTTATATGTTATTGGGACTTTCTAGAGTACAAAACCTATTGAAAATAACTGATAGTGAATCATATTTGAGTAGATGTCTACTGTTAAAATAATATCTCATGTAAATATTACCATATCTGAATGAAATTCATATATATTATTATGATCTGCTAGAGGATAATGTACAATATATTAAAAATATCAAATTATTACACATTACACAGTAATAAGCAATAAGCAAATCAATTTTAGTCCTTTTTAGGATAATACTAATTTTCCACATTTAATAATAATATTGCATTATTTACCAGAAAGTTGAATTATAAAATATAGAGTGAAGTATAATTTATTGAGATGCTGAATAATTTCTGTAATATTTTGTAAAAATAATAATAATAATAAGCAAACACAAGATGTTAAAGTACAATATGAATGAAAGTAAATTTAATAACTTATTCTTTATTATTCTTTTTTTTTAATGAAGAATATATTATAATTAAAGACACAAGCTTTTAAGCACAAAAAGTCATTTACTTTTTGAAAAGTTTTTAGTGTACAATGAAGTCATCATCAACACAATCAACAATTTTAATATTTACAATTCCATTCTAGTAGCTTTTTTTTAAAAAATAGGATGGAGTGAAGCAGCTCTGATAAGGGCAGTAGAAGGAAGATATATCCAGAAAGTGATAGCAAAAAAATTAAGAGATTGTGATAAAGAAATAAAAATATGAAGTATAAATGAGAATATTCTAAGAGTACTACCTCAGTCGTGGAGCTGGTATATGAAACATTGTGTATGAAAGCAATACATGTTATGGTTAATATACTTTTAAGAACTATAATCATATGAAAAACAATTTAGAAAAAATAATATGATTTATTTATAAAATAAATAGAATATTAAACTAATAGACTTATGATCAAATTAAATCATTACATAATTTTAAAAAAGCTTTTATTGAAATTGTAAATATTAAAATTGTTGATTGTGCTGATTGGGGCTTTGTTGTAAGTCAAAAATATTTTTAAAATAAATGACGTTTTGGTTTTGCTTGTGTCTTTAATTATCCTATAGAAGCAGGTAGATATATATTTCAATTTATTATATTCACTTAATATATTATTACAGTGGTACCTTGGTTAACGACAGTAATCCGTTCCAGGATTACCATCATTAATCAAAACCATTGTTTTCCAAGGGGCGATTCCCCATAAATTTAATTGAAAATTGATTAATTTGTTCTGGCTCCTCCCCACAACCATTGTAAATATTAAAAATGCAGATAAAACTCATTTAAATGTTCTAAAAATATGGAAAATACCACTTATTTATTATATTTGCTACAAAAAAAATTAACATTAATAAAATGTTCATGAATGCAGATAACTCATTTAAAATGTCCTAAAAATATGGAAAATATCATCTATTTATTATATTTGCTACAAAAAAATTAACATTAATATTGTGAAAACAGTTTTTAATTATCAATCTTCACCAGAAGGACAATTGGTCTCATGTCGGACTTTTTTGACAAACGAACCCGTAACACCTCGGCATTCCTGCTGAACCGCTCTTCCGATCTAAACGAACCCGTAAATACTGATTAGCAGCATAGGATTCAACGATTATTATATAGATAAGATTTGATTTTGCCTTTTAATGGGTCACCAGAAGGACAATTGGGCTCACTTTGGAAATTATCAATCTTCACCAAAAAGACAATTGGGCTCACTTCGGAGTTTTTGACAAATGAATACCAGAAGGATAATTTGGCTCACTTCGAAGTTTTTTGACAAACAAGCCCCCAGAAGGATAATTGGGTTCACTTTGGAGTTTTTTGACAAACGAACCCATAAACACCTCGGCATTCCTGCTGAACCGCTCTTCCGATCTAAACGAACCCGTAAATACTGATTAGCAGCATAGGATTCAACGATTATTATATAGATAAGATTTGATTTTGCCTTTTAATGGGCAACGATTATTATACAGATGAGATTTGATTTTGCCTTTTGATGGCAAACAAACAGTGACAAGGATAATTGGACTCACTTCGGAGTTTTTTAACAAACAAACCCATAACTACTGATAAGCAGTTTATAGATTCAACTCTATACGATGAGATTTGATTTTGCCTTTTGATGGTGAATCGCACTCGCCGATTTATTGTCTATATGAACTGTAGGATCTCGGACAGAGGTTTTTTTCTTCTAATGGAATCTGAAACTGCAGTCATACTACTCGCGGGTGTCAAGTAATATAAAACACAAACAAACACTAGAATCAGACTTTGTTCAGAGAATTTAAAATAATAATCGTCTAAAACATATAACACAAACCAACAATAGAATCAAACTTTGTTCGCAGAATTTAAAATAATAATCGTCTAGAAATCACTAAGAAACTAAAAACCACTGAAGTGTTGTGCATCTATTTTTAATTAATTAAATAATTTGTTTTCATTACTATATGTTAATTATCATTTACTTAAATATATTTTCATATGGTTATTAATTTTATTAATAACCATAATTAATAAAATTAATTATGGTTATAATTAAATTAATAAAATTAATTTTATTAATTTTAATAATGATATTGTCGGATTTGAATCAATCGTGATAAAAAAAATAACAATTAACAACCGAGTTAACAAATCACATGATACGATGACAAGCTGTTTTAGAGCTCTATTTTGTCAGAATTCACATAATCAGGATTTGTTAACCAAAGTCTGCGTCATTAACCGAGACATTTTTTCTTACAACCACTTGTCATTAACCAAGTACATCGTTATCCGAGGCTATTGTTAACCAAGGTACCACTATATTTGCTTTTAATTTCACTATTAATGTATTGACAGTATATTAGGTTTAGACATGTATTTCAAGAATTTCTGTATCCATTTTAACGGATTCTTAAAAAAAAAATATTTTCCAAATTTGTGTTATTTTACTCTATAATGCATTTTCTAGAAATGTACTTACAATTCAAATTAAGACTCTAGTACCTCAATTGTATAATGCAATTTGAATTTATTGCAATGAAATAATCATCATCAATTTTATTACTTATAAAACCAATAGAAACTAATAGCACTTATAGCAGTAAATAAACAGTTTTTATTCAATCAACAAAAACGTTTTCGGTATAATCATATACCTTCTTCAGTTGCTCAGGATAAATATAGAATCAGAGAACATTTAAATAAATTTTCGAATATCTAGTTTAAGAATACATTATATACAAAAAATCGAACAAAATCAACGATAATCAAAAGTATTAATTATACTATTTTACAGTAATTCCCAAATATATATTAAAGGGAACAAAATACATTAAAATACATATCAAGCCTAAAGGTTAAATAATAAAGCTTTAAAGCTCACAACAAATAATTACTTTGTTGGCGCTAAAATCAAAATTTCTCAAAGAAACGAACATGATGTAGTAAATTACTTACTACATCATATTACTTACTACATCAGTTTTCTTAGAGAAAACTGTTGTAAAGGATGTTAAAAAATATAACTAAAATAACAAAAAGTTTTGAAAATTTTTCAAAATTTAAGCAATAGATTGTAAAAATGAAGAAAAAATAAATTAATATCAGTGTCATTAGGTCTATCTGAAATTTGTAGTTTTATAACATAAAACTGCAAATTTAATAAAACAAACTACAAAATTAATAAACACAACATACAATGTTAAACAACTACGTCATTTAATAAGATTACTTACCTTAATTTTCGATATCATACAAATCCAATACAGAATATAGTTTGTTTGGAAAACTAATGGCGATCTAAGTCACGTGACTGTAAGTATCCAATAAAAATTTTTTACCTCTATGGCCCCTCTGGTTGTAGGCTCTCTATTTGAAATTAGGAAGGATCGCCGTCTTTAGCGGTAGCGCAGGCGGATAGGGTTGGCGCATGCTTACAAACAAAACCCCGCCCTCTCCTTCTCTGGTAGGCAAACATTGCTCGCTCTAAAATTGCACTTAATGATGAATCAGGATGATCTTTAATACGACTGCGTTTATTTATGTCAACAAATTAACAACATAAATTAATCAAAAGTAAAAATATTCTTTGCATTTCATGATTTAATAAGTCTAATCAATAAAGAAATGAAAAAAGAAGAATGTAGTACGTACTATTTTCAAAAATAAACAATTTAAATAATCTCCACTATTCAATTAATTCTGATCTTTTTTATTAAAATATCATAAGAAAAACAAATGAAACTATCAATACTTTAAAAAGATTGAATTTCTAAGGCTATAGGTTTTAAGGAAAGTATGAAATATAACAAATCATTAAATTCATAATGGAATGATAAACTATCAATGAATATTAATATAAATGCCTATTCAAAACTAATATCTTTATTAGTAACTGATCTAAATTCTTTGCAACAGTATTTCTTTAATAAGAAGACATTTGAGGGATACATGGATGAATCATTAAAAAATAAAATAAACTTTTCTTCTAAATTTATTTTTTAAATGTCCTAGAATTGAATAACGAAATCTATATCGATATTTTAACCTCGAGAATACATAGTTTAATATCGTGGAAATTAGTACTTCTTTCAAAATAATCATAGACGTTTATTATAAACTAATGTATACTATTTTTTCATACTTTCTTACCTGTTTGAAAATGTTTTCCATAAATTTGAGAACCCTCACTGGGTTCCCAGTTTTTTCTTTTTATGGCCTTTATCTACGCTTGACGATGATTTTTATATTTAGGAAATCGATATACAGTATACTTAATTCTGTTTTTACAGGATAGATACGTTTCCGAAAAATGCGTGTAAAAAATATAGGTTACTGTATCTGGGAAAAATAGAAGATTAATTTCAGACTTCAGAAATCATCAAAAATATAATAAACTCATGAGAATCATGTTAGAATCCTATTACAGTATTTTTATGTTCTCGCACTTTTTATTTCATAAAGATTGCATCTATATATAAAAATGTATTATATAAAGTAAATTATAATTTGAAAAGAAAAATAAAGTACAATTTTACATTAGCGCCATATGAATGAAAATAGTACCAATCGAAAGATGATGACGAGTAGAGAAAATTTTCCAAAAAATTTTGCACTTCTATCTGTTGCAGACTTCGAGAAAATGAACGATGAAATTATAATATTTCTCTACGTCCAGTATCATGATGCAGTATCTAAACCTGTACACGCCGCCATTTTTAAAACTTGTTTTGATATTCGAGATATATTAGTTTTTGAATGAATCTTTAGCGCAACGGAATGCCGATTCATATTTTAATTATCAGTCTGTGAAAGGCTAATCTTTAATTCTTTAATGATCAAGATTTTTTTCCAAGATCGGTGCTCAAAATGGCAACGCGCACCAGTTTAAGTATCGTTCATTTTCTTGAAGTCTGCAACAGATAGAAGTGCAAAATTTTTGGAAAGTTTTATCTAATCTTCATCTTTCGAGCGGTACTATTTTCATTCATATGGGCGCTACAAAAATAACATTCATAAATACGAATATTATGCAAAGTAATATGAGTTACAAATAATAAGATTTTGATTTTAACTTTAAATTTTTAATAACACCAAAACATTAAACATCAAAAACTTACTTTTCATTTTAAACATCAAATTCAAAATGCAGACAAAACAAATTCTCTTTTGAAATTACAGTATGCGAATAATTAGAGGAATTCTTCAGAAATTTCTTTTATAATCGAAATCAAAAACAACGTGGAGGTGAATAATTAGAAACAAGCGCTGCATTCACTGTAATACGAAAAAACTTTTCTTCTTAGAATTTGGGTCGATCGTGTTAAATCAAAACAGATCGTGTAAAAAGGGAATGAAATTTTATTTCCTAATTTAGCCTATATTAGATCAAAATTGTGTAAAAATAGAATTGGATGTATTCTTATCTTATTTCCTTTTTCATACCTTTATGTACAACCGTAAGCACAAAAACTTGTAATCATATTAAAAAAAACTGTCAAAATAAATTAAAAGTAAGATTGGAATGTTTGCAAAACAAATTTGCCTTGTTTTGCGAACATCGCAGTCCTACCAACTCAGAAATTAATTTCAAATAGTTAAATTTGTCCTTATCACAACACTGTTTATAGCGATGTTTTGCCTACTAAAGGGAGGAGGAGGCAAACCGTGACGTCACGCGCGCCAACCCTAATAGGCCCGTTTACACGTAGAGGTTCAGCGCGAACGTCCGGCTTCTCGCTCCGGGACGTAACGCCAGAACGCGCGTATGGAATGTACGCTCGGAGCGGCTGATACTAAATACACAACATGCCAAGAACGCGCGCTGAAATGTAAGCGTTCGTCATCTTTCGAGCGGTACTATTTTCATTCATATGGGCGCTACAAAAATAACATTCATAAATACGAATATTATGCAAAGTAATATGAGTTACAAATAATAAGATTTTGATTTTAACTTTAAATTTTTACAAACTAAATGTAATTCTGGTTGCATATGTAGTGGGCTACATCTCGCGGCCGCAATAATTCTAATTTTGCTATCAAATTATAAACTGCGATAAATCGAGAATCGCAATAATCGAAACCGCAATAATCGAGGTATTCCTGTATAATTTATTTATAGTTTTGTTTATTAGTTTTGGAGACATAAGATCATTTAGATGTTTTACTTTTTATGATATCTTGAGTGCTGTAGAATATTCTCAGCATACACATTGATCATGTCAGAATTAGACTATTGATGATAGCAAATTTGTATGATATCAAAAATGAGCTATCTATAGAAAACAAACTGAAAACAAAAAGTAAAATGTAGTCAAAATTGAAAATTTTTGTTATTAAATAACTTAGGCACATTGAATAGAATAATTGCATAATATACAGTAACAATACTATTAAACTGCTTTAACTAAAACTATTTAAATAAAAAGTGCTGTTTTTTTTATTTAAATAATATACAGTATATGAAAAATTAAACAGTCTTAATTTAAAATTTTTAAAAATTTATATCCAATTGTTAAGTTATTTAATATGATTTGAAATTAATTCAGGAAAGGTACAAAATTTTGATAAAATATTTAAATAGTTAAATATTAAGTATCTAAATGGATTTGTTAAATTTTTATGATTTTAGTTTCTTTGTATATAAGTAATTATAAAACTTATTAAATTATATCTTCAATTTTGTCATATTTAGAGAAATTATCATCATAAAGTTCTAGGAATAGAGCAAATTTTGTATTAAATTTTTTATTAGTATTTTATAGTTAATCAGCACAAAAAAAAAAATAGATTTATGAATCTGTGTATTTCATATTGCAGTATAATAAGTATAGATTTATTGATTTCATATTAAGTAATAATTGAAATATATGAAATTAATTTATTTTAAATATTTATTTTGTTTTAATAGAGCAAATTCAAGCATTTTGGGTCAACGCAAGAAAAATCAACGAAAAGCTCGTAATAGAAAGAAAATGACAAATAGAACATCAGAAAGTGACAATTGCACAGAAACATCTGAAGAAAATTCAGATTATAATAGTACAAATGAAAGTGAATGTAAATCTGAACCTATAGATATAAATAAATATGGAAGAAAATTGTACACTTGGCAAGAAAATAAAAATTCTAATAATTCTTCCATAGAAATGGGAAGGGTTCAGATAACTAAAAATGAATTTGATAAAAAAGAACAATTCTCAATTGCTTCAAATAATTGCAGTCCTACAGATATATCATGTGAAAACAATAATAAAAATACAAATTCATCAAAATCAAATCAACAGTTTTCATTTGGTTTTAAAGAAAATCAGAAAATCACAATTATGCAAAGACCATCAACAGCAGCAGTCCAAAAGTCAACAGAGAAACAAGCAGCTGTTGTTACAAATTTTGCTAAATCTCATTGTCTTTATAAACCAGGTGAGAAAAGAAATGACAAAGGATCTCAGAAAGGAGATAATGCACATGGAGAGACAAAACAGAAAAGCAAGTGGCGGAAAAGAAGAAAATGGCGAAACAAAAAGAATAATAGATTTGCTGAATCAAACTTGGGTAATCCTGTAGCTGCACCATCCAGTCATCAATTATTAGAACAAAACATTTTAAAAAGAAATAACAGCAGTATAAGTGAAGATGAAAGCAATAGTTGGGTCTATGAACCAAAATTCTACAATAATGAGGAAATTACCGGTAATACAATGGAAAATTGTAGTCATCCTAATACATTTTGGATGTGTAATCAACCTTTGGAATGTGATCCTCAATATAGGACTAAATGTATGGTCAGTTTTGCAAACCAGGTAATGTTCCAATTAGATTAAAAATTTTCAGGTCAAATAACAAAGAACACTTGTTATTAGAAGAGTTAAAATATACATTTGAACAAAGAATAGTCAACTCTTGATATGTTTTAATAGTTAATTTCATTATAGTGTAAGTATATGAGATATTCAGAATATCACATTTAGGACTTTTCATTTGATATTTTCATAATTAAACATTGTGTATTATAAAAAGAAAAGAAAAAATTTTTAGAGAACATTTAGAAATGTTAGTAAAAGTATTATACTTATGTCACAAGATCATTAATATTCACTTTGAGGTATCATAACTATATTGTTTTTCAGTATTGGTGGTACACTAAAATTTTATTCAATTTCACTACTGCAAAACTAAGTAGTGTACATAATAAATAAATGAAATAAAAATATATATATATATAGTCTGGTTTTGTAAAATAAACAAAACAGAAATTAAAAAATGCATTTTAAAAAATTTGTTAAAAACAATGAAAACAAAGTTTTTTTTAATTAAAGTATGCAAAATGCACTATGCATATTAAATATTTTGGTTTGTTTGTGTGGAGGATGGTTTTATATTTACAGATGTATACAAGTGGTATTCATGTTATAGTTAAATTTTAATATTATGTTTGTCTATTGAGACTTAGTTTAATATGTTCATGGCTTTGGGTAAATATTTTTATTCATTGTCATTTGTTGTTTTATTTTCTTGTTTAAATTAGTTTGTTGTTTTCATTTTGTTTAAGTTTGAAATTTGCATTCTATATGTATATATAATTTTCTTTTCTTGTGTTGTCATTCTATGAATGGCCATATTTAGATGTAAACTTTAAGACAAAATTCAAATAAATGTTTTCCAAAGAAATCTAATAAGATTTATTCATATTCATATATATGTCTAGACAGTTACAAGATCAAGATGTTTGTACAGTATTGTTAATAAAAAATTTTTTTTGGAAATTCATTATTAAAATTCTTTAAACCTTACAGATTTCACAATTGAAATTAAATAGGGAACAAAATACATTAGAATAAATTATATTTACTGTACAGATCTCCTCAATTTATGTAAACCAAATTTTACATGAATTTATATAAACTATTATGTAAATTTTATGGTAAAATTAAAATAAAATTATAGTTTTATACACAATCCATACATAAAGTAATAGCTATGTAACAATTCTCATAATATGATGCATTTTGCATTAAATATTTGTAATACAATAGTATGCTTATCATAACTTTACTGATGATTCATTATGAATAGTATCATTCATTTTCCTCATGATTGTGTAATAATAATCATTGTGACCTTCCCTATAAAATTACAATATTAAAACTGAATATTTAATTACAGTTGATTCTCGCTATTCGTGGTAGTTATGTTCTGTAAATTCTTCGCAAATACCGAATTCTCGAATAGCATTGTGCCTATGGGAAATATAGAGTTAGGTTCCTGCAAACCTTTCTTTCCAACATTTTCATACTTGGTTTATGTGTTTTTTTCTGTTTACAGACAGCTTATTTAATTTATATTACATTACTTACAAGTAATTACAGTATTTGCAGTGTATAGTACTATATACAGTATAACATTAACTAAGAAGTAAATAAAATCTTATTTTTGATAGATTGTTTTTTGATGTTGCAAAATGTTTAATGTGATAGCTGATACATTGTGTTTCTGAGCTGCGTTGAAAAACTGCGTCAGCCTTGTCTGCATAGCTTTTTGCCTCAGATCTTCTAAAATTTCAGCATAAGAAGCAAATGCGCAGGAAGTTAGGCACCTAAATTTGAGGCTGCATTCAAGCATAGGGTCATATTCTTCTATGGGACCTGCGAACGATATGAACAGGCTTTTGGCCTACCTGTGGTCTGTGGAGTGAGCAAGGATAGGTAATGAGAAATTTTCTGGCAAACCGATTCAGAGACTACATTTGGTAACAAACAATTTTTTTTATCTCTCTTTCTCCAGAGAGAAAAAGAAAGGGTGTACATTGGTAACAGTATTTTCACCACTTAGTGGGAATACACGGAATAAGCACAAAAGCTCTGCGAATAATGATTTTGTGGTTACAAATAAATTTTTGCGAATAGTCGAATATGTGATTTCAGAATCTACGAATAACGAGATTGACTGTATATTATTTTTAATATATTTTATATGATATCAAAATTTTTATGTAATGTTTAATTTATGTAAATCTGGTCTAGCCTATATACTATTCTGGTTTAATATAAAGTACACAAGGAATTAATCCATAGAATAATAATGAGTTTTATCACGTTATAAACTAGGAGTTTCATTTCTTTTTATAAGAATTTCCTTTTCCACAATTTCTCAATAAGGATATTATAACAGTTCTATTTCAAATTTTTTATTTAAAATAAATAATAATTTATAATAAAGTTATCTAAAGTTATTCAATAAATTAAAAATGAAAAAATTATATTAAAAAAAATTTATTAATAAACAGGGTTGCAGAGTCGGAGTCGGGGAGTCGGAGGTTTTTAGGTGGAGTCGGATTTTTAAATTGCCTGGAGTCGGAGTCGGAAAAACAACCGACCCTTTATAGTGCTGTTTTATTCTCCTATTGACGATTAAAGCAAGTGTTTGTGATAGTTTTGGTTCAAATTTTTATCGAATTTTAAGTGCTAAAGTTGGGAGTAGGCATATACATGGGTTTCGCATTTTTACCGATTTTCAAACTCTAAGGTTGGGAGGTCAGCTTATACACAAATTGGCTTATATTCAAGTATATATGGTATTTTTCTCAAACATATATGAAAATGGTATCATCTCATATATAAACAACTCTAATATTCTTTATGCTGCTCTAATTGGACCACAGCTAATTTATTATGGCAACCCATCCAATACCACATGTTGCAGGGTAAAGTAGACTTGGCTGCAATTTTCTAGGAAATGAGTAGCTGCTGTAAAGCAATAAAAGTGCCACACCCATTTAAATAGTTGCAAAATGTTTGTTTTCACAATTTTTTTCTAAATTTCAGTGCAATTCAAACAACAAATGAACAATTAAAATATATTTTAATTTATTTTAATAGAATTAACCAATACTAAAACTAATACTATCCTATTATCTACAATATTTTTTAATTTTCAGCATTTTATCACTCATTTTATGAAAAATTTAATTTTTACTTAAAATTTCAAAAATATCATTTATCTCATCCCAAAATCAGAATAACTTTGATATATTTGACTAAGAAATTGACAAGATGGGATTAAAAATTGCAAATTCTATTGAGCAGTTCTATTATAAACAATACTTGTTTATTCATAATTTAAAAAATATTGATTCACTTTTATTTATATAAATAAATATAAATACAACTTAAAAAGTTTAGGAACTATCTTCAAAAATGGATATTTTCATGTAGTCAACAGAAAAACTGATTTGCAATATCTAGATTAATGAAATTAGGATGAAATGTTTTTAAACCCTTATTGTTTTTTATCATTTTGTTTTGACATCTATTTATGTCAATGGCACATAGGTATAATTAGGTCATGATGTCTATACACTTCAAAGGAACTGAAAGAGTTAATGAAATATGATAGATATTTTTTAATATTTGTATAAATGATCATTCTAATCATATCATTTCACAAAATTTGTAGTTATAATTATAATAAATTTTCATTTATAAGTCATGCATTCAATTAAGTGTAAAATCAGATTGAATATGTGTTTAAAATAAAATTTTTTCACCACCTCAATTAATATGGCTATCACAAAAAATAAAACAGTTAAATATGAATATATTAAAGATGAATATCATTTTTATTTGTGCAACTTTTTCTTGCATAATTTTTCTGTGTGACTTAGAAAAGAAAATTAAGTGGAGAAAATTATAATTTCTAAATTAATACTTTTGTATTAGAATATATCATATTTCACTTTCTGCTTAAGCCAGACGAATACTATATATATATTATATTATATCATGGCAAAATTGCAGTCTGCAAAAATGTAAAGTTGATTCCTTTGAATTCATTATGGCTTTGAGGTCTAAATTATGAGAGTGAAAATGAAAATATTAAAAATGTAAAAAATTGCTAATAAGGTGCAAACAAGTGTAAAACAAAATGTTTCAAAATTCAAAAGAGGAGGGTCAGCTTCATATTGCTGAATGAAATTGTGTTTGAAGAAAAGTCATATAATGCAAAAAATTTTTATAAAATAAAAAAAAAATAATTCTTTCATTAATAAATGATGTAATTTTGTTGTTCTGATTCCTTTTTAAAATCTTTGTGTAAATTAATTTTAAAGACATGAATATGAATTGATAATTAAAATATAATCAAATATGCTAAATCTTAAAGTAATAAAGAAATAAAAGATAAAAATGTTACTTTACTGCTATATATAAATAGTATATAATATCTATCATGAGATAAATATTTTCTGATGATTGGTTCAGAGCAGTATCAGAATTTTAACATTTCAGAATAATTGCTACCTTTACTGAAATAAAGAAATTAATTTCCAAAAAATTTTATGGCTGTAAAGAAAATATGAATTTTTGACAAATTTTGATTGAATTTTGATGCAAATTATTATTTCTCAGGATAATTTTTATTTAATTCTCAAAAAATTACATTTAATTATCATTATTTAAAAATTTAAATTTGAAATTTTTAATTATTAGATTCTGATGTTCGCTATTGTGTGCTTGCTTCTCTGGATGAAAGATTTGATGCACATTTGGCTGAAGCTGAAAATTTGAGTGCTTTATTTATGGCATTAAATGATGAAATATTTGAAATTCGAGAATTAGCTCTATGTTCTATTGGTCGACTCAGTAATCTCAATCCTGCTTATGTTTTACCACCACTTAGAAAAGTTCTTATTCAGGTAACATTTTTCAAACAATTTATATTATACTAATTGAGAAATTTAAACTTTTAATATTTTATTTAAATAAATAATTCATATTACAGGCAAATCTGGTAAGAAGGCACCATCCGTTTGGGACAATTTTGGCGGCTAATTGGGGTTGGCGGTTTATTGAAAACGTGTGGTATAGAAATGAAATGAACTCTGAATTTATTAAATTCAATAAAATACAATAAACTGTTATTTACTACTGCTTTTACTTATACTTATATCTCTCATAGACTAATCAGCACTTTTAGCAGTTAAGTTTCACTTTCGTTTTATCGTTACAAACGTTTTTGGCTATTAAGCCATCATATCTCTCATAGACTAATCAGCACTTTTAGCAGTTAAGTTTCACTTTCATTTTATCGTTACAAACGTTTTTGGCTATTAAGCCAACTTCAGGTAATATTCTAATGGCTATAGAATACATTTCAAAAGTTCTTAACATGGAAGTCATATGGTTACTATGGTAACCGAACATCATACGGTAATGGTAACATTATGCAACATAAAAATTTTTTTTTTACATCTTTTTTGATATATACTTGTGATTATACAGTATACACAGAGAAATAAATACTATATATCACACACACAATTTTTTTTTTACATCTTTTTTGATATATACTTGTGATTATACAGTATACACAGAGAATTAAATACTATATATCACACATAATACAGTATACACAGAGAAATAAATACTATATATCACACACATGTAATTAATACCACAAATAGTAAAACAGTTTCTAGCATCATAAAGAAACTTTAGCACTTACCGCAGTTGACGTTATAATTAAGTACTGTGATACTTATCAATCGCTAACGTTTTCGGTATCTCTACTATCTTCAGTTTAAGATATTCCAAACAATGATGATTCGAACACTATAATGGTTCAGGTACAGAATTTCAGCAAAAACAAAAAACAAACAAATCGTATAGAACATCGTTGCTAAGTAACAGTTTCTTAGGCAACAGATGGATAGCTTAAGGTTGATAAACCAAAATAAAATTGTAAAAAGATAAAACGTGATTTGGTTATGTATTTCATGCATTACATTCGTTGGCTCTTTCCTACTTTCTGCAATGCATATTTCCTGGCCGCTGGGAGCTCTACTGCTGTCCTGTCATTTAATAACTTTCATTTAATAATCTTTCATTCCTCCCTTTCCTCAAAATCTCTAATGTTTCCACCGTATACACTTGGGTTTTCCTCCTTGCTTTATTACTTTGGCCTCCTCCCATTGTATGTCTAGGTCAGTCGAATAGGCTTCCAATGCCAAAGCTGTGCTAGTTCTACCATTAGCAATGTCTTTCCTATGTTCCTGTAGCCTCTGGGCCAGGGTTCGACTGGTCACTCCTATATACTTTGCAGCCTGCTGCGTCTCACGATCTAGTACTGGTATTTCATATACTCCTGCTTCTCATTTACTTTCCGTGGGTCCTTTTCGTTTCTTAACAAGCTGAACACGGTGGGTCCTCTTAATGCTGCTACTTTTTTCTTAGCTTTCTTAGCGAATCTGTTCACCAATCCGCACTTTGCTAAGTTATGTGGTACAGTAAGATTAATCACACACCATAAAGCCTATCTGCAGTATAGAATTCAACATACACTTTTATTAACTTAAATACGAACGTTTTCGGTGCAAAGCACCCTCCTCAGGTACACATTACATACTTCAATCCAATCAAGAGAAGCTTATACTAACAAAATAATTCTAGAACAGCATCATTATAACCTTTCGAAAATAGATATTCTAACATTCGGATAATTTAAATTTACACAATTTTAAGTTTAACAGAAAAAAGTATTAGAACATCTACAAAATCTTTTTACAGTACACTTAAAAAATTTAACTTAATTACATAAACATAAAATAAAAAAACATTACATTAATATAGTATCTTTTACAATCTATAAAATAAAATAAACATTACATTAATATAGTATCTTTTACAATCTTAAATCATAAAAAACTAGTCCTAAGATTTATCTTCGCTCTTTCTCATCTTTCATTATCTCTTTCTAATTCTCAAATGGCTGGTTTCTTTTCTTTCTCTTAAACTGGGAGCCCCCTCCAACATAGAGATACATAATAGAGAAAGAAAAGAAACCAGCCATTTGAGAATTAGAAAGAATAATGAAAGATGAGAAAGAGCGAAGATAAATCTTAGGACTAGTTTTTTATGATTTAAGATTGTAAAAGATACTATATTAATGTAATGTTTATTTTATTTTAAGTTTATGTAATTAAGTTAAGTTTTTTAAGTGTACTGTAAAAAGATTTTGTAGATGTTCTAATAGTTTCTTCTGTTAAACTTTAAATTGTGTAAATTTAAATTATCCGAATGTTAGAAAATCTATTTTCAAACGGTTATAATGATGCTGTTCTAGAATTATTTTGTTAGTATAAGCTTCTCTTGATTGGAGTGAAGTATGTAATGTGTACTTGAGGAGGGTGCTTTGCACCAAAAACGTTTGTATTTAAGTTAATAAAAGTGTATGTTGAATTCTATACTGCAGATAGTGCTTTATGGTGTGTGATTAATGTGTATTGAAGTGAAAGCAGTTAGAGTATGGATAGTACAGTAAGATATCCTTCATTGGTCTGGACTGCTGCAGTTGACCAGCTGAATGTGGATTTTCTCTTAATGCGAGACACTTTTTAACATTCCTGTATATGCCTAACACAAACGACCTACTGTACCCTTGTTGTTCACTTATATGTACTATGTTGTCTACCTCGGTGTTTAATTTTTCAACATCTGTATTATATAGAATGGCTCTCCTAAAAAAATAATTAAATGAAGACTTCTTATATTGGATAGGGTCTTGGGACCAGTTGGGAATTAATACTGGTTCGTAAGAAGGCTTTCTATATACTGCCATTTTTAAGATTCCATTATTAACTTTTATTTCAATATGAAGGTAGTGAACTTCATGAGCACTAAGCTGCTCCTTTCTTGATTTCAATCCATACGCTTCTAATGTAAAAGCTTCTTCAAAGCGCCCAATGCTTTCTTCATTCGTCCATACTTTTAAGACGCCATCTACATACCTTATGTAGAACTTCAACGATGGTTGAAACCATTGTATTTGTTGGTTCTACATAAGATATGTAGATGACGTCTTAAAAGTATGGACGAATGAAGAAAGCATTGGGCGCTTTGAAGAAGCTTTTACGTTAGAAGCGTATGGATTGAAATTAAGAAAGAAACAGCTTAGTGCTCATAAAGTTCACTACCTTCATATTGAAATAAAAGTTAATAATGGAATCTTAAAAATGGCAGTATATAGAAAGCCTTCTTACGAACCAGTATTAATTCCCAACTGGTCCCAAGACCCTATCCAATATAAGAAGTCTTCATTTAATTATTTTTTTAGGAGAGCCATTCTATATAATACAGATGTTGAAAGGTTAAAATCCGAGGTAGACAACATAGTACATATAAGTGAACAACACGGGTTTTTAATTATTTTTTTAGGAGAGCCATTCTATATAATACAGATGTTGAAAGGTTAAACACCGAGGTAGACAACATAGTACATATAAGTGAACAACACGGTTACAGTAGGTTGTTTGTGTTAGGTATACACAGGAATGTTAAAAAGTGTCTCGCATTAAGAGAAAATCCGCGTTCAGCTGGTCAACTGCAGCAATCCAGACCAATGATGGATATCTTACTGTACCACATAACTTAGCAAAGTGCGGATTGGTGAACATAGTTGCTAAGAAAGTTAACAAAAAAGTAGCAGCATTAAGAGGACCCACTGTGTTCAGCTTGTTAAGAAACGAAAAGGACCCACGGAAAGAAAATGAGAAGCAGGGGTATATGAAATACCAGTACTAGACTGTGAGATGCAGCAGGCTGCAAAGTATATAGGAGTGACCAGTCGAACCCTGGCCCAGAGGCTACAGGAACATAGGAAAGACATTGCTAATGGTAGAACTAGCACAGCTTTGGCATTGGAAGCCTATTCGACTGACCTAGACATACAATGGGAGGAGGCAAAGTGATAAAGCAAGTAAGGAGGAAAACCCAAGCGTATATGGTGGAAACGTTAGAGATTTTGAGTAAAGGGAGGAATGAAATGTTATTAAATAACAGGACAGCAGTAGAGCTCCCAGCAGCCTGGAAATATGCATTGCAGGAAGTAGGAAAGAGCCAACGAATGTAATGCATGAAATACATAACCAAACCACGTTTTATCTTTTTACAATTTTATTTTAGTTTATCAACCTTAAGCTATCCATCGGTTGTGTAAGAAACTGTTACTTAGCAACGATGTTCTATACGATTTGTTTGTTTTTTGTTTTTTGTTGCGATTTTGTACCTGAACCATTATAGTGTTTGAATCATAATTTTTTGGAACATCTTAGCCTGAATAGAAAAGAGAATAGAAAACGTTAGCGATTGATGAGTAAATCGTATGAGAACTTAATTATAACCTCAACCGCAGTAAGTGCTAAAGTTTTTTTATGATATTAGAGGAGTATAAGTGGTGAATTTTATAAAATGTATCAACAGTTTCTAGCTTTTAATCTTTGCACTAAATATGCTAATGTCAGCTTTCTCTCTCAATTGCATATTTCCAAGGGAGGGGGAGTTCCAACATCGGTCTTTCATTCAATACATTTTCCATTTTTTGCCTTTTTGCTATCTCTATGGATTCTGTCATTATTGCCAGTGTCGGGGCGTTCAGCTTTCTTACAATTCATGCCTCGTCCCATTTTATTTTTATGTCCCTATCGTATGCTTCTACAGCTAAGGTTATATATAGTCTTGCCTCTGCTATGTCCCTTTTATGGTCTTTTATCCTCTGCATCAAAGTTCTTTTTGTCATCTCTATATACTCTGCTTGCTGGTGTGTTCTTCCATCCTTTATTGGGATCCTATACACCCCCTCTCTTCTCCTATTGGTCTAAGGGGACCTTATCATACCTTAAGATATTGAAAATGGTTGATGCCCTATGCACAGCCGATCTTTTATTTCTTTTTTTTGCAATCCTCTTTATCACAATAAGTTTCTTCCAATTATAGGGAATGGACAAGTAGTCATTCCTTTGTGCTGCTCCCCTCTCCTGCTGATGTCTCTGGTTGTTTGCATTCCTTCTAACTGTATTCTATGTCTGGCATAGGAAGGCCATATGTATCCATGCTGTATTCCTATTTTTTCTATATATGCTACTTCTTGATCTAATTCCTCCTCCTCACAGTACTTTATTGCCTTCTTATAGAAACTTCTGAAAGCCGCTCTTTTGTAACCGATCGGGTCATGAGACCAGTTAGGGATTAATACTGGTTGGTATGCTGGCTTAATAAACTTTCGTTTTTAGTTTGCCATTATGGACTATTATGTCCAGGTCTAAATAGTGCATGGTTCTGTTGCTTTGTTGGTCCTTTTTTTAGGGTTATTCCGTACTCTTCCAAAGTGAAGTTTTTGGCCAAGTTATCTAACTCCTTGGAATCTTTCCAAACCATTAGTATGTTTTTGTTTACATACTAACGGTTTACGTATAGTTTCAATGATGGCTGGAAAAGTGATAACTTTTTCTCTCTATGTCTCTTAGTAATATTTTGGCCAGTGGGCCTGCTATGGGACTTCTGATTGGTACCCTGACTCTTTGCTAGTATATTTTTCCCTTGTATCTAAAATATGAACTATAACAGATTAGGTGGTCTATTTCCCTTAGTAATTGCATTATTTTGTGTGCTTAGGGAAGATTTTCCATCATGAATCTGTAAAATGCCAAGCACACTGGCTCAAGCCTTATAGATGATATAGACCCTCAAAGTTATAAGTTGGAATGTCTTGTTTATCAAATTCCACTGCTCGGATCTTAGCTATCACAGATGTTGCCACCATCGTTGATCTCTCCATCTCCCCTAATATCCCATTACACCATTTGGCTAGTTCTTTTTCGAAGTTATACATAGGTGCCAACCTTTCTTTGACTATTGGTCTTTCCTTTATTGGGTTCTTATGCATCTTAACATAAGTAAATAGCCTTGGGCAATCTGGTGCTTCCTGCTTTCTATGCTTCCATATTGTCAGGAACTTTTCGTGTTTTGTGAGTTTGTCCAGTCTTACTGCTATTTTTAGAGTGGGGTCTGCCAGTCTTTGGTTGGCATTCATTTGATTAATGTAGTTGTTCAAAAAGGTTTCATATTGTATTATTTCCATTAGTACCATCTTATCATTAGTTTTGTCCTCTCTTGTTATAGTGTAACCTAAAATCCTTATCCATTTTAGAGTTCTTTTTAGATCCATCATATTGCTTTTATTTTCTTTCATTCTTTGAGCACTTACATTTCTCTGATTCATAAATGACCATCTTAGCATATCTTTTTCTAGTTCATTAATTATCTGAAGAACTTTCTTGAATATTGGTGTGTTGTCCATTAATGCCATTAACTTCCAAAGCCCGCAATAGGAACCATTAAAAATAAAATGGGACTAGGTGCAAATTGTAAGAAAGCTGAATGCCCTGACACAGTCAATGATGACAAAATCCATAGAGATAGCAAAAAGGCAAAAAACGGAAAATGTATTGAATGAGAAACCGACGTTGGAACTCCCCCTCCCTTGGAAGTATGAGATTGAGAGAGAAAGCCAACATTAGCACATTTAGTGCAAAGGTTAAAGTTGCAAACTGTTTTACTATTTGTGATATTAGTTATGTATGTATGGTATATGGTATTTATTTCTCCATGGATACCATATAACCGCAAGTATATATCAAAAAAGATGTTAAAAAAAAATTGTTATGTCGTATAATGTTACTGCTACTTTATGGTGTTCAGTTACCATAGTACCATACGACTTCCACATTAAGAACTTTTTGAAATGTTTCTTTGCATTCTTCTGTTTCTGCACTATTGAAAGACAATTATACTCAAAAACTAGCACTATATTGCAGAAATTACTTTATTTTGACAAACGTTTTCAACCCTCCTTCGGGGTCATCATCAGGTTTAATAACCACTTTCTACACGATAAATTTATAAGGTAGACTTTCTTACTCCCTATCAACTCGGCTTCTGACACCCCAGATGCTGGTGTTTACAATTGTAAGTTGATGTAAGATGTGTCCATTTTTTTTCCACCGCGCATGTGTAAACGAGGGGAGTAAGAAAGTCTACCTTATAAATTTATCATATAGAAAGTTGTTATTAAACCTGATGATGACCCTGAAGGAGGGTTGAAAACGTTTGCCAAAATAAAGTAATTTCTGCAATATAGTGCTAGTTTTTGAGTATAATTGTCTTTTTGAAATATATTCTATCGCTATTAGAACATTACCTGAAGATGGCTTAATAGCCGAAAACGTTTTTAACAATAAAATGAAATTAAAACTTAACTGCTAAAAGTGCTGATTAGTCTATGAGGTATCAATAAAATACTGTATACTTTACAGTACATATACAGTTACTATATATGTACAGTACTATATAGAAAACATGTCCATCTGCTGTTCTTATTCTCTACTTTGAGTTCGTACAGTACTATATAGAAAACATGTCCATGTGCTGTTCTGATCCTCTATTTTGAGTTCTTATAAAAGCACAATGTGCATAACTTACTGTACAGTATCCTTATTTGCTTGGTATGCAATAAATGATGGAAATGATCTGGTTCTTACTATCTTAAATTTTCTACAACCTAGGTGTGAACCAGGCTTAGAGAGATACATGATTAACCATTAAACTCCATCTCCCCCACCTGCTGGTTACAAGTGAATCCAGAGAGCTTTTAATACTATATTTAACACTGTATACAGTATCCCAAAGTTCATCAGTATTGTATACTGTATACAGTACTAATGAACTTCGGGATGTAAATCACCTTACATGCCCATGGCGGATTAACGAGGACAAATACAATACCAAAAGGAATATTTGTATAGACATTTCTATTGGCAGATGGGGTTTCTTATTGGGGTTTGCCTTAAAACTAAAATTACTACTTTTTCTAAAATTTTATTCATATTAGTCAAATTACTTGTAATTAAGTTGAAAAGATTTTGCTAATGTGAATGCCTCATTTTATTTAAATAAAATGAGGCATTCACATTAGCAAATAAAATTCAAATAAAATGGAAAAATGTTTTTGAGTTTCAAATAAGTAGATGTTTGTTTTACTTTTTATTTCTCTTGAAAGCTAACTTGAATAATGTGCTATTTGACTTTGATATTTTCAAATTAGCTTGAGTGAGGATAGTATAAATATAAAAATATTTTGGATTAGAAAATTTTTCCAAGATGAATATAAAATATAATTTATTTCATTAGTCTAATAATTATTTATTAAGAGCATATTTTTAATATATTAATTATTAGACTAATGTGAAAATTCTATCCTCCTATATTGTGTGTCAAAACTTAAAAGAACTGCTTATACTCAGAGTACTTAAAATAGGATAAAGGAATCAGCACTAATAGCAGTTGAGTTATACTGAAAAATACTTTATTTACATGGAAATTGCAAACGTTTTCAGCTGAGTTGCCATCATCAGGCACTTTGTTCTAAAGTTTAAATTCAATTGTAAAAAGGAATAAGGCAGCCATGTTGTTATGGCAACAGTGTTACATAATAAAAGATGTAAACAACATGAAGTTTACAAAATATCAGTTTTAAACAAAACAAATAAAATTCCTTTATCCTATTTTAAGTCTTCCTATATTAGGAATTAAAAAGAAAGGAATATTAAATAATTTTCTAATATGTATCTGCCTCTAGAGTAACATTATTTCTGATTGATTAAAACATGTTATGATAAAAATAAGTGTTTTTTAAACATCAAAATAATTATGAATAAAACTAACTATGCTATTGCATTTCAAAGCAATTATTTTCTCTGACAATTTTCTGATCTAAATTGATATTCTTAAAATTTAATTTATTCGTGATATGACTAGAATTATAAATTGGCCAATATATCTTTGTTAATGACAGAAATAAGTAGAGAGAGTGCCAAAGACTAAAGCTGGATTATGTTTAAAGCAATTTCTCATGCATTATTTCAGTTGACAATATTTTGATTTGATCTATGTGTTTAACGACTTGATCTTCTATTTGATATGAATTCTTCTATTAGATATGAATAGAAGATTTGCTTCAAGCAGTTTTAATACAAGTAACTTGACTAATGTGAACAAAGCTTAAGTTTTAAATTTTATAATAGTAAAATAACTAGATTTTGATTTTTAGTATTTCACATTCTTGGATTTTGACCTGGATGTAATTATTAAAATTCCTTAAGTTGTTAATATGATAATTCAGAATTTATTAGAATATGATTATAAAATAAGTGTCCATTTCAAATTTTTATTTTAAAAGAAAAATTATTTTATACTAGTAAGTATGCCCATCAAAAATGACAGGTAAAATAAAAAAAAAATTAAAGAGTATATTATCTATATTAATATTAAAAAAGAATTGCCAGTTAATATGGGATTGAAAATGTTTAAGAAATTAAGAAAAAAAAAACAGTTTCAAAGTATTTTAATAGACTATAAAATATATCAAATGTTTCATAATAATTATTGGAAACATTAGAGGATATATTAAATCTATAATTTATTAAAATGAATAAACAGTAAGAAAAGTTTTGGATGTTAATCCAAAATTTTAGGATATACAATGTTTTTTGTATATATTTCATTTTTCAGTAAACTTCCGTTTGCTGTTTTCACATTGAAAATATTTTCAATTTATTTTCAGATTTAGTTTTTGAAAAAGCCACATATAATTGGCCATGAGCATAAACAACATCTTTTAAATGTACTCCAACACTTTGAAAAGTTTGGCTTGAGAGTTATTAATTATAATAACAAATTTTAAACAACAGAAAATTAACATTTTTTTAAAGTAAATGGTAAATTATTTTCACTTGGAGCCATATCTATTCTTGGTATCAAAACCCAATCATGTTCTCTTCATAGCATGATAACATTGCTGTATTTTGCAACTTTTCCGACGTAACTTTTCTTCTCGTGATTCCATTTTAAACTAATAGGGAAAAAAATATCAGCATTGAAGTCAAAATGTATCTACAAAAACTAAAACATGCTAACATTACCTTTAGGGTAGAATTTTACATTATCGCCATCTTAATAAAATAGCATCGATCGAAAGTTCAAGATTAGCATAGAAAACTACCAAAGAACCATACCGCTATCGGTAATAATTAGGTAGTTATAGCGGTTCAAAGTTTTTACCTTTCGTGACGTCACACTTCCAGCGATGGCGGCTGCTCTCCTAAGCGCGTTTCGTTGCAATGAACTTCACGTCGTGTCGCCAAGATCGCTGCATCGCAAGGACGGCCAGCGGTCAGTGATTTCGCGCATGCATAAAATGTCTTCGATATCAGTCTTGATGGTAAGATGTCGATCACGCGATCCAGCGTTGTCACATCTCAAATCCAATAGCAATTCATTTAAAAAAGAATATTTGGCAAGAATTAATAAAACGTGCCTATCTTGACTGGACGCGATGGTGGCCATCTCGGCCACCATCGCGTCCAGTCGCGTTGGTGGGCGAGATGGTTTTAGAGTGAATCTTTAACATAATGGAAAGATCGATTTCGTATTTTATATATCAGTCAGTTGGCGACGAATCTTCAATTCTCTAATGTATAGTTTTTTTGGAATGAATCTTTAATACAACAGAATTGTTGATTCGCAATTTTAAATATTAGTCGTTAGGAAAGCAAATCTTCAATTTCAATACAGTACTTTAATTTCACATTTTGGAAAAAACCAAAAGAAAAAAATATACTTTAGAGAATTAAATTCGCAGCCCATCGACTGATGTATAAAATACGAATCGACAATTCCGTTCTTTTAAAGATTCACTAAAACTATCTCGGCCGCGACGCGACTGAACGCGAGCAAGGTAGGCACGTTTTATCGACTCTTACCTTTTCTTTGAAACTTTCACCATAAAAAAAAAAAACTCGCGAAATAACTGACTGCACGTCGTCCTTGCGATGCAGCGATCTTGGCTACACGACGCGAAGGCCATTGCTATTGAAACGCGTTTGGGAGAGCAGCCGCCATCGCCGGAAGTGACATCACGAAAGGTTAAAAAACTTTGAACCGTTATAACTGCCCAACTATTACCGATAAAGATATGATTCTTTGGTAAAGTTTCCTACACTAATCGTGAACTTTCGATCAGTGCTGTTTTTATTAAGATGGCGGTAATGTAAAATCACCGAGACAAATTAACGTTTGTATATTAGGTATAATTAACACGTGGTTTCACTGATTTTGAAATGATTCCATCAAATTCATTAAACATTAAATCACTATTTTATATTTAATTGGAAAATTTTGATCCAGCTATAATATAACTTCTGAAACCATCATCATATAGCATAATTATACCGTATAGTATACGGTATCTCTACTACAATCCACGTAGCATCAGCCTAATTATCAAGTCTGCCGAAATTTATATTTTAATGTAAGAATTATACTTTCATCAAAATTGATGTAAAAAAATGTGGACCAAAAACGTATTGACTGGTCTAATGTGCTCAAAAGAGATTATACATCATATTTATAATTGCCTACGACCACGTGGAATCAATCTACTCATTAAACCTAACAAAATTTAACTTATACTAACTTATATTTAATATAATGATAAATAGAAATATTGAATTAAATATTAAAAGATATAATAAATATCGAATTAAAATAAGGACTATGCATTTAAAATAAAACTATAACACAACATACCTTTGAATATATACTTCAAATTTCAGTACGACTGCATAGCAGCCAATGTTTGCCATGACATTCAAACGTAGTGATCATGTGATCGTACAGTACAATGAGACTGCTAATCCAATAGCATCGCCAGCTAGGTGTATCACGTGGTTGTCGTAATCCAATAATAATGCTTAAATAGCATTGCTCTTTTCAAACTTGGGCTTTTATATATATAGATTTCAAACAGTGCTATACTTCATGTTAAAATAATAATACTAAAATTATTTTAATTATCATATTTGCATTTATATTTTATTATTTAAAATGCTTTTTTATCTTTCTTATTATTAATTTATAATTTTCAGATTTTATTAGAATTAGAACATTCAGGCATTGGAAGAAACAAAGAACAAAGTGCAAAAATGTTAGGGCATCTGGTAGCTAATGCACCTCGCCTTATTAGACCTTATATGGAACCTGTTCTTAAGGTATATTTGTCTGTAATGTATTTCTGTTTAAATTTTAATTTGATAGATATCTCATCTTTCCCGTAAACAAAATATTATATAATAATTGAATAGTTTTTGAATTATATCTTATCTTCATCTGTTTAAAATTTAAAATAAAATGTTGCTTAAATTTATAAAAATAATTTAATTAAATGATAATTTGCAATTAAATTATTTTAATT
>AYEL01060926.1:0-13543 GCA_000484575.1 Olivierus martensii | reverse complement strand
TTATTTTAATTTATTAATATTTAAAACTTTATTAATTATTTTTCAGTTAAAAAGTTTGATAAATATTTCAAATTGTTAATACAATCAATCTATATAATAATTTGTTTATCCTCATTAGTGTCACATACAACTTTAGACTGAAATAGCTTGAAGACTATGTAATGAAATTTTATAAATCTTTTTGATTTGAGTTTCTATGAGATGAAATTAGAATTTCTGATTATTAAATATATTTTAAATAAATGTTATAAAAAATTTCAAAAATTGATAGATTTTAAAAAATTCAGGAACAAATCTAATTTATAATAATCTATTTATTGAAAATTTCTATTTTTTTTATTTTCATTTCATTTTTCATCATACTTTCTTGAAAGTGATTTTGTAAAAATTAATGATCATCTGCATGCTAAAATGCTTAATAATGTGGGACTGACCGAGGATGATATTAACAGGCATTGGCCTTAAACGATGATCGTCAGGTTCTGACACCAGTCAGAATCGCCGGGTACGATGCTGACAAACTATTAGCATGAATAAGGATGGGTAATGATGACTTAGCAAATCAAAAAGAGACTACATTCGTCAAAGAACAACTTCCTTTATTAATAGAGAGATCTCTATCATGTGGAGACACGGAGCTTGGCCTACTGGAAAATGTCACTTCACCCCTAGAATTACAATATTCTGTGCTTTTATCCTGCACCATGTTTCAGCAGACTTTTTAGAAAAAATTAATATCATAAAACAAAATAAAGATTTTCATACCAGCTGATATAAATACGATTTTTAACTTACACCGGACTTTTTCGCTGCTGTTGCGTTCATTTTGGCGCACCTTGTATATTGTATATTGATGCTATAAATTTTTGTTCTGTTTAAGCAGATCTGAGTTGCATGAAATATTCAGCTTTCTGTTACATTTGTTTTGCATATAACAATCCCTCAACTGCAAAATCAATAATAATAGCGATATATTAATAATAATTATTCATAGTGCAGTGATCTCAAACTCATTCTCTTCAAAGGGCCATTTTAGACATCTTTGGTTGTAGGAGCACAGTTACTGGGTATCAAGAATGGGTGCAGCCATAAAGGGGATGCAAAACTTTTCATCATTTTTAATATTTCATAAAAATTTTGATTTTTTTTTTAAATCAGTAGAACAAACAAGAAATTACATGATAGGATCACAGAATATCAAGGTGACATCTGATTCAACAGACAGAATGCAATTTTGTATCAAAAAGCACATGAGAATTACAATATTCTGTGCTTTTATCCTGCACCATGTTTCAGCAGACTTTTTAGAAAAACTTAATATCATAAAACAAAATAAAGATGATGATAATATTAAGGATAGGAGAAACACTTTAATGAGTAATGGAAAATTATGATTAATGAGGATTTATTATTTGTAATTTATTTATATATGTAATTATATATACAAGGTGTTTCTTACCATCCATACCACCTTTTTTCTCGGAAACGCAACGAGATAGGAAGTAAGGCGAAAAATTTTGATTACAAAAGTATATCCGAAGAATTGAATGGGCATGATAAAAATTTTGTAGACCCATCAGAAGTAAGGGCACAAGGGGCCAATTTTGAAATCTCCAATGGAAACATATACTGATTTTGGCATAATTGGATAGAACTGTGAAAAACAAACAACTTTTGTTTTGAAAGGTTTTTAATATTACCTATGGATTGTGAGATATCACAAAAAAAAGATGCTGCCACATGTACCACTGATTGGGCTTTTCAAGCAATAAGAAGAAGAATCCGACAGAAGGCATCTGTGTACATCCTTGTTCTTGAGTATTACTCCATGCTGAACTGTGATGGCGAAAGACTTGTTGCACCTATGGTTTGAGTACTATCACTAAATATCTGAATTAGCCTTAAATCTGCATAATACTGCATCTTGTTGCTTCAATAATGTTCTGCAATGTACACAGATGCCTTCTGTTGAATTCTTCTTCTTATTGCTTGAATAGCCCAATCAACGATACTTATGGCAGCAGCATTTTTTTTTTTTTTTTTGTGATATCTCACAATCCGTAAATGATATTAAAAAACTTTCAAAAAACAAAAGTTGTTTGTTTTTTATAGTTCTATCCAATTATGCCAAAATTGGCATATGTTTCCATTGGAAATTTCAAAGTTGACCTCTTGTGCCACTACTTCTGATGGGCCCACAAAATTTTTCGCCTTACTTCCTATCTGATTGCATTTCCGAGAAAAAAGGGTGGTATAGGTGGAGAGAAACACCTTGTATATGTATATATATATATTTTGATGCTTATATAATCTGTATTTTCTTATAATCATTGTGTAATGACATGTAATGTAATTTAAATTGGTGATCAGTTGGTATATTCTTTATGGAACAGAAGATGGATATTTTAGTCCAAAAGTACTTTTCTTATCAAAATTATGTTTTTTGTGATCTTGGTAAATGAGTTTGTTTGTTAAACTATGTACAGTCACACACACACACAACACACACACACACAACACACACACACACACACACACACACAACACACACACACATTTTCAATAAAAATATTGGAAGAGCCAAGAAATTTTTGGAGAAATGGGGCTGAATTTGATGGTATATCCCAAAGAGAAAAGGTCTAGAAAAGAATAAAAGTTCCTTATCTACAACATAAACATGTATTGAAACTGTTTTTATATTTATTTTATAAAATATATAAATGTGACTATAAAAAATTTTGGTTTTAACTCTCATATTAAAATTCATTCAAAAATTCTCCATGATTAATAAAATTTTCAGATATTGCAGAATTTTTTGCATATCTGTAACATTAATTTTACATTTCATTCTATAATTTTTTGAATCAAACTATACAATCAGAATGGCTTAAGTATGATAAGTCATTTTTTTGAGTTTTTGAAAAACTTTTGATGATATTGATATTTCTATTAAAAAAATTAAATAAAAAATCTCTGTTCCATTAATGTAGTTCAAAACATTCTTTATCAAAATATTAAATTTTTCTCCATACTTGAAAATATTGAGAGAAGAATATTGATAATCAGAAATGTTGAAATAAATATGTTGAATACAAAAATAATGAAGTATTATAAGTATTGATACTTCTAAAGAATCAATGCATAAAATACAAATCAAACTTCAAGGGAATTATAATCCAAATAAATTAAATTTGGCAAGTTGATTAGATTTATTTGAATCAATGCATATTTAATCAATCAAATTTGAAGAAGAAAACCAATGCATTTTCCAGTTTTCACCCCAGTTTTCAGTTTCTTGAAAGTTTTCACTATCTTTCATAATCTTACTGATGTAAGAGGATCCTTACTTTAGATCTTTGATCTGTTGATATTCTCACACTACAGCATATACATTGTTATTATTCTGACAAAATAAATTTTATCAAGAATGCTCATTCTTTGTTGGCGAGAATTGGTGAAGTATGATAATGGAAGGAATATCTTATTTTGTACTGAAATAAATTTGCATATGCATGGCATTTTTTTTTAACTCAATGGAACAAATTGAAATAAAAATTTTTTTCAAAATTTTCTTCCTCATGTTTGAAAAAAAAATCTGCTGGAGTTTCATAACAATATATTCATTTGTTATACAGTAGTTTCAGAATATTTAAAACAGCAAATTTTAATTATTGTATTTATACAATAAGATTATAATCATTGCTATTAAAATAATACCTGAGTTTTCATTTTATAAAATTATTTAAAGTATAAGTTAAATTTTAAAATATTTCTTTACTTTCAGTTAAAATTATTTTTCAAGAAAAATTTGTATAATGGGAAAATGGACAAAATATCTGAGAAAATATTGTATTGAATGGGAAAATGATCCTGAACTAAAAGGTAAATGAAATGGAAATATTTAATTCAAATAATTATATTAGCTGATTCTTCTAAATTTTAATAATTGTGAGGCCCGCGGGGGTATGTGCTGGTAAAATTGTCGGGATGTCAGAATTTGGCCGTTCCGTTGGAATTTCACCGAATCATCGCATTTGGCACGCGGATCCGTGACGCTGAGGTTCGGGATTCGGGCCGCGGGGGTATGTGCTGGTAAAATTGTCGGGATGTCAGAATTTGGCCGTTCCGTTGGGATTTCACCGAATCATCGCGTTTGGCACGCGGATCCGTGACGCTGAGGTTCGGGATTGGAAATTGACGCAGATACACAAATTCAACAATAAAAATATTTATTTAACAAATTAAAAGTTATAAAAATTGAAGCAATTAACTAAATCAAAGTAAATTAAGCCATAGTTACTAATACATTTTCAGAGAGAGTGAGTGAGTTTCGCCGAGACCTTCCTACCTGAGAGAGAGACCTTAGATTACTAATTCATCCAGCTGTAATCCATACTGACATATTACTGTCCATTGTCCACAAATCCATTTTGAAATCATTCACAAATATTATTCTATTACACACACAAGTGTTTGTTCATCGTCGATCGTTTCTCGTCTCTGGTGGCTGCCATGCTGGCGGAATGAATTGCGCTATTCCTATACTCCTTACATTTTGTTGTCTTTGTTCACTTCTCAAAAATGTTAACTTCTTTCGATCTCTTTTGACTAATTTCTGAATCTCTTCCCCTTTGACATGGAACTCATTGTTTTTATTCTCTCCTCAGACAAGGAAGTTCCCATGCTTCTTGGAGGAGGAACTAGCATTCCCCGTTTGAGGTTCCTTGTTCGTTATTAATTTTTATTAATTATTATTATTTTTTTTTTAACAAAATTTTAATTTAAATTTTAACATTATTTTATAAAAGTTCTACAAAACAAGGGAGTGCCGTTTGGGGTGTCCAGGACTTCACATAATCTATTTATTATTAATTGCAATTAATCATATAAATTGTAAACTGACTCCAATTAGAATATTTAGCAGATTAGAATATTTTAACTACAGAATTCCCTGACTTATGCAAATAATTAGGATTGAAGTTCTAACATTTGAATTTTGCTTAAGTTAGAAAATTTTTTTTTTACAAAAGTTCTGAATCAAAACTTCCATGACTAGGTGAATTATGGAGACTGCACTTTTATGACATTATGGAATCATATTATTCCTTTACTGAAAAGGAGACAATGCTACATGAAATGATAAAAGGTTGTTCAATAAGTTCGTGGAGCGCCATCTATTAGTCAAAATTAGAACTAAAACTTCGACGCCATTTTCATATTTGTTCTTTCTTAGAAACACGTCAAAAGTTTCATTTCGATCTGTTAATTTATTCATTGTTTAACCGCCCTTTATATCTAACGTGTTGTGCCTTTTTTTCAATATGGATAAAATTGAGCTTCGTTTGAAGAAAATCGTTTTCCACGGAGATTGTTTGAGGTGTGGGAAGAGCCAGAAGTCGGAGGGAGCTAAATCTGGCGAATAGGCTGGATGTTGCAACAATTCGTACTTCAATTCAGTTATTTTAGCAATGGTTTTTTGAGCTGTGCGCGCAGGTGCGTTATCTTGGTGGAAAATGATTTTCTTCTTCTGTAATCCGGGTCTTCTTTCACGAATTTTTTCGTCTAATTGATTCAAAAGGTTACAATAATAATCCGAATTGATTGTTTTGCCAGTTTGGAGGTAATCTATAAACAAAATTCCTTTTGCATCCCAAAAAACTGATGCTAACACCTTCTTGGCTGATTTTTGCACACGAACTCGCTTCGGCGCCGAAGAGCCGGGTTCACACCACTCCTTAGCCTCCTGTTTTGATTCAGGATCATGATGGTAGACCCAAGTCTCATCCATTGTGATAAATCGACGGATAAAGTCGCTTTTATTCTTCTTAAAACGCTCCAAATGTTGCTGGCAAAGTCGCATCCGAATGTGTTTTTGCTCCATCGTTAGAGAATGCGGCAGCCATTTTGCACATAGTTTTTTGAAACCCAAATTAACACTCAAAATATTGCTCACTGTGCCCAATGAAATGCCTAAAGCCTCTGCTAAATCTCTTTCAGTCAATCGACGGTCTTCCAATACCATATCCGGTATTTTTCCGATGATTTCCGGTGTTGATGCAGTTTTTGGACGTCCCTCTCGCAGATCGTCTTCAAGGCTGGTACGACCACTTTTGAACAAACTAGCCCACTTGCAAACCATTGTTTTTGAAGGAGCAGATTCACCCAACACATTCACCATTTCGGTATGAATTTCCATTGCCTTTAAACCTTTCTTTACAAAGAATTTAATAACTGCACTTTGCTCAATTTTATCCATATTGAAAAAAAGGCACAACACGTTAGATATAAAGGGCGGTTAAACAATGAATAAATTAACAGATCGAAATGAAACTTTTGACGTGTTTCTAAGAAAGAACAAATATGAAAGTGGCGTCGAAGTTTTAGTTCTAATTTTGACTAATAGATGGCGCTCCACAAACTTATTGAACAACCTTGTATTGTACTGATGATATGATATTTAACATCAGTAAAAAATATATAAAACATAAATGGATCAAGTATGATAAATTTTTAAATGTTGTAAACCAATATCCTATACTTTATTATTATTATTATTTAGTATTATATTTTATCAGCTTTTTTTGTTTATTTTTATTCATTAAACATTTCACTGGAACATTTTCCATTTTATAATTCATTATGATACTTTGATAGAAGGGTGTATCAATAGAAAAAAAGGTTTGCTAGTCATAAACTCTATAGCAATAACTCTAGCAAATCTAGTCATTAGAAGAAAAGAGTACGAAATTTTGCTGGTTTTGAGCCAAAATCTGAAATTATATTGCCAATATATCCATAATGTTTTTATTACTGATAAATGTGACTTAGTTATGATTGGAGTCAGTGTTTGCTGATTGGAGCATTGGAGTAGTATTAAAAAAAGAAAGATAGTGAAACAAGCATAGATTACTAGAATCGTTACATAGAAATTGAAGAAGAGGAAAAGGCACCCAAGTTTCTTTCCTGTACACATTTATAAAATAAATGTATACAGGAAAGAAACTTGTATGCCTTTTTTTTCATGCCAACATTATCAGAGAAGCCCTGGACCCTATAAGGAAGTGGTGATAAAATGTCTTCAGGAGTAAAAATCCATTGCAGTACCTGGAAGGTAAAAAAAAAAAAGGAATTGAAGTAGGTACTTAAGATGGTTGAGACCTAATAAGAAACAAATAGATAAAGCCACAGGATTCTCCATAATGTTTAGCAGATGAAACATAATTTTCAATGTTTTCAGAAATTATAAAGACTAGATTGATCTAAGAAAGAATATGTATTATTCCCTGGAAAATAAAAATCTTGAGAAAAAGAACAGCAAGCAGATCCTTATTTAATGTCACTTCAGTTAATGTTATTTCACTATTATGTCTCTAGAAAAAACTAAATTAATTAACTAAAAAATTAAAGATTTTAAGACAACAGAACAGAATAAAAATCCTATTTTCAACATTTTCCTTCATAATAGAGAGAAAACAAGAACGAAATTAATAATTAAAGAAAACAAGGTAACTATATTTTATATCACTAAATCAAGTATATAATGTTGTCTATGAACAATGTATTAATTAAACAATGTATTATATAGTACACAGGACAGAATTTGTCCAAAATGGCTGAATGGAAAAACTCTTCAGTTTTTTAATTAGAGACCCAGGATCAAATTAGTAACTCACCCCTTGATAAATTTATATAAAGAAGTCCATGGCAAATTTGTCAATCCTCATGCAGAATAGTCCAGCAGTCTTTCATGAGTGTTGGTGAACAATAGTAAGGGCTGGAGTGACACAGCATTAGTGAATGATTGAGAACTGCCATTAAAAAACTAATCACTGACATAAGACTTATGAATTCTAAGCTATCTTTTACCAGAAAATAATTTTCTTTATACATAAGGCATGATATATAATTACTATGTAACATTTTACAATTAAAGTTTAATTAAATCATGCTTTTGTTTTATTTTAGTTTATTATTGAACAATATAGTAATGTTTAGATTAGAAAAGTTAAAAAATATTATTTCTTACAAATAAATTAGATATACTAATAAATATTTCTCATAAAATAATTACTAACTTTAAATTAAAGTATATAATTTTGTATGTATATTATGAATAATATACATACATGTATATGTATATTATGAATAATATAAAATCAATACTCATATATGACGTCATGCAACAATGGAAGCGGCCGCGCCTACTGCCGCGAGCCAGCCGCACAGGCTATTTTAGTAACATATCGTGTATAAAAAACTCACGTATCTGTTGATGTGTAACCAGATTGACACACGGATATTTTTATGCAAAAACGGGATATGCAAATGTATTGATAGTACGATGCATCGATACATAATGACTTTTAGGTAGGAAAGTTTTCAGCCCAGTTGCATTAAAAGACAAAAAAATACATAAGAAATGAGAAGTGCGCGTCCCCAAATTGGTTACACGTCACTGTAAAAGGGCTAATCATAATTCAACCGGGGTTGACACTATAAGAATAAACCATCGTTAGATGTATTTATCTTCCAGCTGGTCCGAGATACTCCGTTCTCCGCAACTTAGGAAAGACAAATAAACATGCGGCAAGTTGGGCTGCATGGAGGCTTTAATATCTTGCAGGTGTGTGGTGGGGTTGGTGAGAAAGAATGTAACCGGGGTTAATCAAACGACTTCCCAAGAAAAAGTGACTGATTTATAGTTATTAATTGGAAGGTTGAGATGGGGACTTTAGACAAAGGGGACAGGCAGTCGGTCCCAGATCGCCAAAGTAATCAGTCGGTCCCCGATCGCCGAAGTAGGCAGTTGGTCTCCGTTTGCCGAAGTAGTCAGTTAGTTCCTGCCCGTCTGAGAGGCCGATCACTGATTGCCAGAGAATCAGCCTGCCAATTCTGTAGTTCTCGCCCTCATACGATAGGGTTAGTATGTGCCGCTCTATTCACAGCTGTTGTTTTACTGGTGAATCTCTATCTGTATAGTATACAGATGGTAGGACTGTGAACATCGCCTAACCATCTTCACTAAGGAGAATCAATCATCTTTGTTCGAGGTCCGACATCCGAGTGCCTGGACGAACCCAGTTTCCACAACAAACTACCCGCTACAAACTTAAATTGAACTGCCAACACATCAGGTTGTCCATCCTCCACCTTCCCAAGGAAGCCGCATCTTCGACAGGGCCCAGAAAAGTATCCGTTCGAACTCATTGAAGGAAACAAATTCCTGCCAAGAGCGACAAATCGGAGAAACCCCTATCTATATCTAAGGTATTTGTCCTTCGACCCTAATTGTTGGGTCAAAATTATGTAACACTCTCTCCAATAAAGGAAGTTGTTTGTTGATGCCAATGTAGTCTCTGTGTCGTTGTTGTCTAAGTCTCATTACATGTCCTTCCTCATGCCACTGACCGTAGGTAGGCCATAAGCCTGTTGAATATCGCCCTGTGGGTCGTGCGGGCCTCACAATTGTAAACATGAGAATGATGATCACCTGTCTTAGAGAAATAGATATCTTGACACAATGTCCGTTGATGTAGATCTGGAAGACACTAATAACGGTCGGTAGTATTCACAGTCTTTAGTCCTTGTTAAAAGAAATGGAAGACACACACTATGAGATAATCAGTTGAACAGAAAGATTGGCGATAAGAACAACGATCAACTAACTGCCGGTTTAGAAAGGACCGGTAGTTGACGGTTATGACAATCTTGATTACTACTTCAAGGAGGATGAAAACTTCTAATGGATAAAATTTGCCCAAAAGAAGAAGCTGTGAAACTTCGGTTTTGGGCAGGAACGGCATGCGGTTGACTTCCGAGAGAACGAGTGAGTGCAGTCCAAGAAAAAATTCACAGTAAGAGGAACTAGCAGCCACGATCGAGGGCAGCAATGCTCTTATATACTCTTGACCTTTCCCTGACCTTTTTCCCAGGGAGAGAATTTAGATGTTTACACTCTTGAAATGCTTTCGAGCTAGGTATCGGTATCTCGACTGTTGTCCGACACCTGCATGTAAACTTCCTCCCGCAGTTTATTAGTATTGGGGACAAAGGTCCACTGACCGATTCTCGACTGTTGTCCGACACCTGCATGTAAACTTCCTCCCGCAATTTATTAGTATTGGGGACAAAGGTCCACTGACCGATCGAAATACAACCCATACTGTCGTCGTATTTCTTACATGTTTGTTTTGAAAGAGCACTTTGCCTTTTTCTCCAGATGTCTCCCTCCTTCCTCTCTCTCCCTCATTTGACCTGTTTATGATCGGAGGAGATCACAGGGAGAATAAGTTACGTATAATTTGAACTCCGATTCCCCACAATAAAGAAATTTTAAGTATAGTTTCTTAATATGAATTATTTTTCTTATGTGAAAACTATTTTTATTAATAATAATATAATATAATAACAATAAATAATGAGATTGAAAATTTTTTTTTTCAATCTCATTATTTATTGAATCAAAGCTGTAGTAATTAGCATTTACTGATTAAATTCTTAAATATGGATACAAATCATAATTGAACCTAACTAGGAGATTTTAGGTTCTATGCCTTCATCTATTGGATTAATAATTAATTATTAATCCAATAGAAGGTGGCGCAGTAGTGTAATTATTAAATAATCATTAACTTAGCAGTTTATTTTAAAATAGCTTACTAGGGGTAGAATTTGGCTGGATTAGGAATACATTTAATTTTGTTTTATATGTTCCCGAAGAATACGTGTAAAAAAAATTCATGTAAAAAAATATACAGCAATACCTCGCATAGTCCGGTTAATTGGTTCCTTTTTCTTACCAGACTAATTTGAAACTGGACTGTTAGAGGTATGTAATCTATGGGAAAAATTATAATTGGTTCCAAGAAATTTTCGATTTGATCATATGTTTTTTTAAATTGTAAATTCTTACGTTAATATTTATTTCTTTATGCATTAAACATTAAAATCTTTATAAAAGATTTATAATAGACAGTAGAAAGGGGTAGAAAGTGGTCCAAGCCCATAAAGACAAATAGATAAAAAGGACTGGCCTGGCAGGTGAATGCATTTGCTTTCTCCAAGTCAGCCACTCAGCGCCATTCCATATGAAGAACGGCGCTCTGCGTTAGGGAACGGCCAAGCTGGTAAGTGACATAGCGATTTTTTTGTTGCTGGCAACAAAAGTCAATTTCAAACATATGGGTTTTTGCTGAATTGGCCACACTGACATAAACTGATTGTGATGGTTGGCGGGATTGACCGCATGGAAACACTTTGGCTTTCCACTCTGGAGGACCCGGGTTCAAGTCTCGGATCCCACCCCTTGAAAATATTTATCATGGGGTCTGGGCCTGGCCCGTCGATCCCTGTCCTCCACAATCCAGATGACCCCTCTGCAGGGGTGGGCAGCCTGTGGAAGGGCTTGTTTCCCCCCACCACATAGTATTCCTCAAGAATGGAATGTGGCATCATCTGTTGACAAAAAAAAAAACTGATTGCGACCAATCGCTAAGTGCTTGAACGACTCACTCAGAATTCAAACAAGTTTGATTTTGAGTGACAAACAGAGGCGACAAGTCTGTTCTTGTGGAACTTAATAATGAATTCCAGCAGCATTAATAGAAAACTTTTGATTTCAGAAGTTCAAAGCAGACCTTAACTATTTCAAGATGCACACAGTTACAATTTAGTATTGAACCTTTCTTTTAGCATTCATGATTGTTAATAAAATATTTAAGTCACAAAATAATCAAATGTGGAATTATAATTTAAAAATTATGCAAATGATTGAGTAATTCACATATGCACTTGAAAGGCAGGCTCTATAGCAAATGATGTTAAGATAAATTTGGCCACATTGGAGCAGCTGCCTGCTTGTCTCAGCTCATCAGATAGTGGCTATTCGAGTCATATATAGGTAATAAGTAGCAAGTGCACTTACATTTTGTATTTATTCTAAAAAATTAAGTAAATAAAAAATTTTATTAACAATTACAATCTGGACTATAGTGAAGCCCAGACTATTTGAAACCGGACTATGTGAGGTATTGTTGTACTGTATCTATTGGAAAGTTGAAAATTGGTTCCAGACCTAACAAATCACCAAAAATAATAAAATAAATCATATGAAAAATCATGTTAGAATCATATTAGTTTTATATGCTTGTACTTTTTATTTCATAAAGATTGCACATGTATATAAAAAAGTATTAGTAAGTATAAAGTATTAGTAAAAAAAGTATTAGTAAGTAAGTAAAAGTATATAAAAAGTTTCTCTCAAAGTCTGCACTTCTATCCAGTGCAAGCTTTGAGAGAATGAACGGTGAAGTTATATTTCTCCACATACAATATCTCAAATTTCAAAACAGGTTTTCAAAATGGCGGCACATATCAGTTTAGATACTACTGCATGTGGAGAAATACTAAAAATTTTATTGTTCTTTTTCTTGAAGTCAGCACCAGATAGAAGTGCAATCTTTTTGAAAAGTATTCTCTACTCATCTTCATCTTTCAATTGGTACTATTTTCATTCATGTGGCACTAATGTAAAATCATACAGAAAATAACATGTTACTTATTCATAAACACAAAAATTATGCAAAATAATATAATTTATACCTAACAAGATTTTGATTTTAACTTTTATTAAATTTTTTATAACATTAAACATCAAAAAGTTACTTTTCACTTTAAACATCAAACTCAAAATGAAGACAAAACAAATTTCCTATTGAAGTTATATGTATAATTAGAGGAATACCTAAAATTTCTTTTCTAGATATCTAGTTCTCAATCAGAAACAACATGGAGCTGAATAATGTGAAGCAAGTGTTGCATTCACTGTAATATAAAAAATTTTTTCTCTTAGAATTTGGGTTGATTGTGTTAAATAAAAACAAATCATGTAAAAAGAGAATGAGATGTTAATTCTAATTCATGTTAAATCAATATTGTGTAAAAAAAATTTATGTAAAAACAGAACTGAGTGTACTTAAACATGGATTTTAGAAGGGAAAAAAATATTTATACATCCATTCTTCGACTTACATAAGATTTACATTTTTCAGAACTTTACACAAATCACATTTTAAGTAAGCTTTAAAAACTCTTAAACCTAGGTGATTATGATGATTTCACTTATATAATTATAGTTCCATATTGTTTCATAACTGGAAATGAGACAATGCCACATTGAACAATATCATACCAATAATATGATACTTAAGATCATTAAGCAATATCAAAACTGTAAATAAATCAATTAAGTATGAAATTTAGTAATGTAAACTAACATGCTTGAACTTATTATCTATGAATGCAGTAGCTATTTATGCTATATATCTGAAAAAATTAAAAAGTTATTGAAAATGTTTTATATAAAGTTGAATTTACAGGGCTTGACAAATTTCAAAAAGTTGAGTAGACAATTGGCTACCACTGCAAATTTCATGGTAGCCAAGTCAAAAATGAGACTTGCACGTCGGTAAAACCAGGTTAAGTATATCGTTAAAATCAATTTGAAATTTTTTGGGCCTATTAATGGTAACAACATAATTTTATC
>AYEL01060923.1:0-22784 GCA_000484575.1 Olivierus martensii | reverse complement strand
CACAGAACTCTCTCAAGAAATTAAGCGTCTCTGGGGAATGCAAAAGGTAGTTATAGTACCCATCATTCTCTCCTCCACAGGAGTAATCCCTCATACATTACACAAAAGCCTCAAAACACTAGATCTACATCCAAAGACATACATAACACTACAAAAAGCATCTCTACTCAATACATGCAACATAGTAAGAAAGTTTCTCAACACTGACACAGACAGTTAACTCACAATTAAACATCACAAGTAACTATGTCTTGACTTGTGTCCGACATAGCACTTTGACCCGGAGATATTCCGTGCCCACATTGATGTACTATAACATAATAATAATAATTAATAATATTTTGATTCATATTAATAATTTTTTTTTTCGGATGTTTATTTAGTGTTCCGCAAAACAAATTCCCCTGCTTCAGTGTGCCGTGAAGAAAAAATGTTTGGCAGACAATAGACCATGAATAAATTCCATATGTTCAGTTGAAATTTCAAAAATATTTATAATTCTATTAATTAACTTCTGTGTAGATTATAAATCAGAAAAAGAAATTAATCAACACAGTAAAATTATCTATTAGCAAGTTTTTTATATTTAAATTTTTTTTTTAAATTTGCATAATTAATTCAATAAATAAATTTTTGAATTTATGCATTTTTTCAAATTGAGGTTGTTAGTTGCAATTTAATAAAGTGAATCCATTAAATAATTAACTTTTTATCAATTTTTTGTTGATTATTTTAAAATTATTACATTAAATAAAGTAAATACAATAAAAAATTAATTATTAGTTTAGAAATGATAAAGAAATTGGTTAAATTGAAATTATTCAATTTAATAATAAAAATTTAAATTTAAAAAAATAATTAATAAAAACAGAATCTGATAAAAAAAAATTTTATTGGATCCTATTTTTTTTTGAAGTATGGCAGTGAATCTTAAAAACATGCTGGATTATAGGAATTACTGAATTACAGAATATCAGATTAGAGATTTTCAATTGTATGTGATATTCAACTATGTAAAATGGCCATCTGTGTTCCAGGCCATGGCCAGTAATATTTAATTTTGGCACCTTGTGTGCAACATCTACTAGGTTGTCAGCAAATCATATTTTGATCAGAAGTGTCAGATGGGCTCTAGATCGAATATGGTAATATTTTCAGTCTAAAAGAAATAGACTATGTTCACTCAAAAATAAAACAAATATACATTCTAGTAGTATGATAATTTTAACATACTTTCTTAGTACATATATGGATGAACATTTGTTAGAAGGTTATGTAGCTGAAACTGATTCAATTCTTTTGACAGAAGATACCACTGATAAATTGCTGTATAGATTAGATAAACTTTGCATAGAAAAGGTATTGCAGATTTTTTGATTTCTTGGAAAGTTATACAGGAAAATCTGTGCTAGGCAGCCAGCTTTCACTGGCTGAGATTGTGGCTATCAAGCACAGATTGGCCACCATAAGTTAGCTACAAATTTTTTTATTAAACATCAATGTTTAAAATACAAAGTTTATGATATAGTTTCACATTGTTACTTAAATCTGAGGAAAGAAATCACTAATTTATGTCTGTTTTGGGATTTTTTTCATTTTAGAATGCTCAGCTGATAGAAGATCTAGAGCCCATCTGACATTTCTGATCAAAATATGATTTGCTGATCACCTAGTAGATATTGCACTCAAGGTGCCAAAATTAAATATCACTGGCCATGGCTTGCAAGGCCACCAGCTCAACTTTTCTAACAAGGGTTTTTGGATAAATTAAATTGTATCACTCTACAGTATCATGCATACTGCTGTACTTTTTATATTGAGAATGTTATAGCAGCTTGATATAATAAATTAAATATATTATTAATTCTGCAGTAGAATTTATTGACAGGCTTTTAGAAAAGATTTTACTTTTAAATATATTTGACCTTCACTAGATAAACTTTTATTGATATATGATTATAAAAATTTATTCCCATCTCTTATCTTGGAGTCTGAATAGATCAATTGAATAGATTGTTATGCTTTTTAATCATTGATAAATTTAAACATACCTATTTAAATTTAAAGAGAATTATATAATCTTATCTATCTACCATTCTTTAATTTTAAAGGTGAATTTTATTACCAGCAAAAGGAAGAGCTTTATAAGAAGTTCCATAACAGGAATTTAAGCAATTTGGTCATAAGAAGAAGCTGGTTTATTCAATTTGAAAAAATAATTTAGACTTTTTATATGATATAGCAATATGTTTATATTATATAGAAAAATACTGACAATTTACATAAAATAACAGAACTGCTCTCTAACCAACTTTAACTAATTGTATATGTTATAATTTAAATTTTTAGCTTATTTTTTTGAAGGAAAAGCAAGCTTATGAGATCACTGGTTTGTCTGGTGTCTGACCATCTGTCTCTTCCCCACTAATGACTTTTGAAGTAATTAGTATATTTTTATGAAATTTAGTGACAATATTCTTTCTTTAAAAATCATCTCAATGCTCCATCGATTAACTCTAGTTACAGCTGTTTAAAAGTAGTGGACATTTTTAAATCTGTGAGATACTTTCTTAATGCCTATTTGAATTTAAAGAGAATATTCTAAGATATTAATTCAATTTTTATGAAATTTAGCATGATCAGGCTATTGAATATGACTTCACTTAATACATCAAAAACTCTTTATCTGCAATTATTTAAAAATGATGGACATTCAAACTTCAAAGATTCCTTGCTAATAACTTTTAATCTATTTAATTGGTTTTTATAAAATTTAATAGTGTGTTCAAGCCCTTAATGTCAAATTTTAAATAATATTAATTAGACCAGCAAATTTATTCATTTAGAAATGATGAGCATTCAATCTTCTATGATAAAGATGAGAAAATGATGAAGTCATCTCGAATAGTTATTAAGATTTTTATTTTTTATCATTGACAACATTTTTTACTATATATTAAAGCATGGTGCAACAGAATGGTTTACCTGAATTATCCCTACAACTATTAGAACATAATATACAGTGCACGCCACTTATTGTGATCACTTTGGGCCAGAGATAGAATGATAATATTAACCGATTGATAACAATAGCCAAAAAATTCTAACATTATGAAACGTGAAAGAAAGCTGTTACCAGTAAATAAAACTCAATAGCAAGTACTGTACAGTACCTAAAAAAATTAAAAATTTACGGAATAGACCGCTATGTTGTATAGGCTGTACTCGTCAAAAATAAAACTTTTAAGTCATCTAAGCCGCAGCTTATTTACCGGAAATTACCGTATGCCTTCACTAATAAAAAATAAATTTATTCATGCAATCATATTACATAGAAATGTACAGTAATGCATTAACAGAATGTCAAACACATTTTCTATAATTTAAAAAAATTCTCAAGTATGGCTTGTTTCTGGTTTTCTCTGGGGATTCCATTAATATATTTTTCATATTCATAATGTTTCACGAAATCCATTGACCTCTGCTGAACACCACGTCACAAAATTTCTAACGCCTACCGCATTTCAGTTGCTGTTGGAGGTTGAAATGTTTCCACAGCATTGTCATCATTTTCTTCTACTCCACACTCTCCTGCTGCCACTTGTGAATCTGTAGAAATAACAAGCTCACATATGTTGTCTTCTGTCTGTCTAGCAGATGTAATGATATTTTCATCCACAGTCATCCATTCCCGAAATTCCTCTTCCGTCATATTTGATGGGCAAATGCAAAGGTTTTCTTCCTGTTGTGATGTTTCTCTTGAAAAACCCCCACGCCAAAAACAGTTCTGAATTGTACTTGTTGATACATTATACCATGACATAGCAAGAAGATGTAGGGCATCAAGAATATTCGTCTTCTTTGCAATATCATTAGCACTCATTCCTTGTGTGTCTTCCAAGTTCTCAAAGATTCTTGCACGCATCTCACTGTGGTAATATGCTTTTAAGGTTTGGATGATTCCCTGGTCACATGGCTGTAATATTGAAGTAGTATTGGCTGGTAGGAAAACAATACTGATGTTTTTTAGTTCACAATTCACAGTGTGTGCTGCACAGTTGTCAACCAATAAAACTACTTTTTGATTCAGCCTATTATCCCACTTCAATAACCATTCTTGAAATATGGAAGCTGTCATCCATGCATTGAAGTTCGCATGATAATCAACTGGAAAATTTTTAACACCTTTAAAGCATCGCGGGTTCTTGCTTTTGCCAATCACAAGCAATCTCTCTTTTTCGCCAGACATATTTGTGCAGCACAAAACAGTTACACGTTTCTTACTTGTTTTGCACCCTTTAGCATTTTCGTTCCGAAACAAGTAGGTGTGTTCAGGTAGAGCACTGTAATACAGTCTGGTCTTATCTGCATTGTACACGCGATCTGGAGAAAATTCAGAAATAATTTTTGACCACAAAATAAGACATATATAACTGCTATCTTCAATATAAATAGTAGAAAATAAACCAAGCACTATGTAGCAGAAATACGTTTATTTATTTACAATTCGAAATGTTTACGACCATGTTTTGGTCATCATCAGCAAACATTGCTAAAACGAACTTACATAGAATAATAGAACGGAATAGCATATATACTTTTAAAATTAAAAAAATTCAATAATATATAATAATAGGAGTTTGGTCATAAACAAATTTTTATATACATTTATAATATGTAAAATAATTATAGTCCAACAGAATAAATATATCTTAATTAATAAAATAATGTGCGTATAACAGATAGATTAATTAAATTGCGCAGAACGTAAATTTATAACCTATTAGCTAGCAGCCGTGCATTTGGTAGTTGACTACCCGAGTTATCGTTGATTACATTATATTTCTTTGATCTTTCCGTAATCGTTAGAGCTTCCATAAAACGGCCATCTTGTATGGAATTGCATTTCTTTAGAATTTTGGTGTTATTCCAATCAATTATTATGTCATATTCATAAGCTCGTGCTGCAAGTGCAGTGTTATTTTTACTTAATTTTATATCACATTTATTTTCAGTTAAATCCTCTTATAGGGCTACCGATAGGCACACCATTTTGTTGTTTGTAATATTTCCCATTAAAATAAAAATAAAAGTTGTAACATAGGAGATGGCAAAGTTCACGTAGTACTGCAGGCTTGGTCGTCGTTTTGTTGAAGATTTGTAATAAAAATTGGTAAAATGCTAGGCAAGTAGGTGGTAATTTAATTGACAGATATAGGCTTTTAAAGTTCATCACTGTTGTGATTTCGTCATCCATCGGTGGGGTATTATTAATTTTAACTAGAAAGTCTTCGACTGAAGATATTGTGTATTCGTAATCTTTTAGTTTGTTAGAACATATGGTGGCTAGAGTATTTTCGATGTTCCTTAGCAGCAATCTATTGGTTTCAACAATGGGTCTAATATCTATTGGAGCTTTATGAGACTTGATATAAACGAATAATCTCGAGCATGCAGGGTTGCGTATAGGATTAACTTTAAGCTGTTCAGGTAAACCATTTTTGTTCAAAATGCAATTTACTTTGGTTAAAAGGGAGCTTGTAGGATCATGAGTGAGTTCTTGGGCATCTGATTCTTATATATATTTATTGAGCAGGTTTATATATGTATCATGTTTAATTTTTAAATACTTTTTTAAATCTCAACACTAATGAGCAGACCAAAAGTTAGCTTAATACTGAAGATAAACTTTATTGAGAAACGTTTTCGGTGATTTTTTTTATGCCCTCATTGTACATGTATCCATGTTGTTTACCCCAAGTTATAATTGTCTTAAATTCTTCTTGTTGAAGTTATAATTAGAACAATGGGTGAATATCCGTCGAAAAAACGAACGGAAGGCTGCTCTTTTATATTCCGTGGGGTCATTTGACCAATATGGAATGAGGGCCGGTTTGTATGTTGGCTTTCTATATATAGTAGTTTCATAATGCGTCGACTTGTTGTTGATGTTAACATCTGAAAAGTGTATGGTGGAATTGCTTTTTTGCTCTAAAATTACATTTAAACCAACATTGGTTGAAGAAAAAGCTTTGCATAGTTCTTCGGAACGCTCTTGATGGATCCAAGTGGTGTAGATGTCGTCAACGTATCGCATATATAATTTTATAGAATTTCTTAGTTTATTTATAATTTTAGATTCAAATTCACGCAATAGGATTTCGGCCATAATTCCAGCTAAGGGGCTACCGATAGGCACACCATTTTGTTGTTTGTAATATTTCCCATTAAAATAAAAATAAAAGTTGTAACATAGGAGATGGCAAAGTTCACGTAGTACTGCAGGCTTGGTCGTCGTTTTGTTGAAGATTTGTAATAAAAATTGGTAAAATGCTAGGCAAGTAGGTGGTAATTTAATTGACAGATATAGGCTTTTAAAGTTCATCACTGTTGTGATTTCGTCATCCATCGGTGGGGTATTATTAATTTTAACTAGAAAGTCTTCGACTGAAGATATTGTGTATTCGTAATCTTTTAGTTTGTTAGAACATATGGTGGCTAGAGTATTTTCGATGTTCCTTAGCAGCAATCTATTGGTTTCAACAATGGGTCTAATATCTATTGGAGCTTTATGAGACTTGATATAAACAAATAATCTCGGGCATGCAGGGTTGCATATAGGATTAACTTTAAGCTGTTCAGGTAAACCATTTTTGTTCAATGCAATTTACAATTGGTTAAAAGGGAGCTTGTAGGATCATGAGTGAGTTCTTGGGCATCTGATTCTTATATATATTTATTGAGCAGGTTTATATATGTATCATGTTTAATTTTTAAATACTTTTTTAAATCTCAACACTAATGAGCAGACCAAAAGTTAGCTTAATACTGAAGATAAACTTTATTGAGAAACGTTTTCGGTGATTTTTTTTATGCCCTCATCAGCTCAAACATATAATTGTTTATACAAACTTTCGAATATGGAACATTCACATTAAGAGTCGAACATTATTTGAAAGATTTAAAAAATTTTTAAAAGAATTCTTAAAACTATCATTCAAAACGATTACATCAATTTTTAAATAAAATACAACCATCAACATATACAATTAAAATTAAATAAAAATAAAAATATAAGAAATCAAATAAACTCAAAGTCTCTTTTCACCTAAGCCCTTTTTTTAAAATTAATAATGCTTAAAAGTGTTATCAAATCCTTTATTATAGGTGCCTTTTTATCTACTTCCTTAGAATCCTCCTATTCCCTTTTTTTAATAGGTTTCATCATTACAATGTCTTCAAATAATTTGTTAATAACATCTAAAAATCTTTACTTTACACCGTGCTTCAAGGCGTACTTCCATGGCAGAGGGAGGTTCAATGATTGCCTTTCGTTTATCACTGTTCCTTCATTTGTTCCTTCTAGAATTCTTCTCTCTTCAGCCGTTTGCAATTCTCTTATATCCCTAACTTTCTGAACAATTTTTGATCTTTCCCATTCTATCTTGACGTGATGCTCGTACGCTCGCCTGGCTAGCGCAGTACTTTGGAGTCCTTTTTTTATATCTGCTCTGTGTTCGTTAAGCCTATCTTTCAGATTCCTTGACGTGGCCCCTATGTATATTTCATCCTTTTGGTTGTCAACGTTTTTTAACGGTATCTGATATACTCCCGACTATTCTAGCTTGCTGTATTTGTCTTATACGTTTTTTAATAGGTTCACTACCATTTTGAGTTTTCTATAAGCGGGCTTTCTATTATTCAATTTGAGCACTTCTTTTACCGTCTTGTGTCTACTTAGGTCTTTTTCTTTTGTATGGTAAGCTTGGTGGCTAAATTCTGATTGTCCCTTTCCACTCAAATAGAGTACTAAGGGAGCTGTTCTGGGCCAACATTAAAAGCAAAATGTAGAGAAAAACAAAGAACCTTTCCAATGTGTGAAAGTAACCCAACCCATTTCATGTTAGGTAGAAGCTTAGAACTATGTTAGTAGAAAAATTAAGTACTATGTTATTCGAAACCTAGGTTGTCTACTTAGGTCATCTGGTATCACTTCATATTCGTCCTTTTTACTCATGTTCCTTTCTGAGTTACTTTCGTTATGTACATTTCTCCTTGTGTTATTATCCTGGTTTCTCTTTGATCTTATTTCCTTCAGTGTTTTATCCTCAAGACTTCGCGAATACCCATGCCTCATTGCTATCGTTGTTATTCTTTCTATTTCTGCTGTTATGTACTCTTTGGTGCTACAGTGTGTTATAGCCTGGTTTAGGTAGGATCTAATAGCCGCTTTCTTATACTTCCATTTGTTACTCGACCATTCTGGTATTATTACTTCTATACTTGATGGTTTCCTATATACGGATGTGATAATGGTTCCTGACTTATAATACATCTGAACATCTAGGAAATGTATTCTATTCTCTTCTTTTTGTTCTACATTGAGTGTGAGCCCATAGTTCGCTATTGCGAAGGATTTTTGTAGTTCATTTGATTTATCTTCCTGCGGCCAGATAATAAAAATGTCGTCGACATAGCGGACGTATAGTGTTATTGTTGTATGATATCTTTCGCCGCTGCTCCTTCAGCATTTCTCAGTACTAGCTCAGCGAGTGTTTCTGCTAGGGGGCTTCCGATTGGGACTCCTCTTCTTTGCCTGTAGTATCTTCCTTTAAACCTATAAAAAGAAAAATAACAGCATATATCAGCAATTTCTCTGCATAATTTAGGATTTTGCGTCGGAATTGGTAGGTGTTCTAGAAGGATTCTGTATAGGCATAAGCACGTTGGTGCTATGTCCAGGGAGGGGTACAGCTTCTCAAAATCCAGAGTGGTGAACAGCGGTTTTTCAGTCATTTTTGCTTCTCTAAGTTTTGTTATAAATTTTGCCGGGGAGTTCACTGCATATTTATAGCCCTCCAGTTTCGAGTTTATCCATTTGGCCAACGTTTCTTCTAGGTAGTAGGTCGGGGATCTCCTCTTTTCTACTATGGGCCTGAATTTCAATGGATTCTTATGGGTTTTTGCATATCCGAATAACCTGGGGCAGGCTGGGTTTGTGATTCTTCTTACTCTCAGGAAGTTGGGAAGATCCTTGTTTCTTAATAGCTTCTCACATCTTTTATCTAGCGCTGGTGTTGGGTCTTTACTTAGAATCTCTGCCTCCATTTGTTGTATGTACTCTTCCATATATTCATCGTATATTCTCCTCTCCAGAAGTACTAATCTTTTAGATTTATCTTCCATTGTGATAGACAGGTCATTATCTGCCAACCATTGATAGGTTTGCTTTATTAGCGTTTTTTCAGATCTTATGTGCTTATCGTGTAGTACATACATTAGAAAGAATAACAATGATAGCAAAGAGGCATGGGTATTCTCAAAGTCTTGTAGATAAAACACTGAAGGAGATAAGATCAAATCGAAACCAGGACAATAACACAAGGAGAAACGTACATAACAAAAGTAACTCAGAAAGGAACATGAGTAAGAAGGAAGAATATGAAGTGATACCAGATGACCTAAATAGACACAAGACGGTAAAAGAAGTGCTCAAATTGAATAATAGAAAGCCTGCTTATAGAAGACTCAAAATGGTTGCGAACCTATTAAATTAACATATAAGACAAATATAGCAAGCTAGAATAGTCGGGAGTGTATCAGATACCATTAAAAACGTTGACAACCAAAAGGATGAAATATACATAGGGGCCACGTCAAGGAATCTGAAAGATAGGCTTAACGAACACAGAGCAGATATAAAAAAAGGACTCCAAAGTACTGCGCTAGCCAGGCGAGCGTACGAGCATCACGTCAAGATAGAATGGGAAAGCTCAAAAATTGTTCAGAAAGTTAGGGATATAAGAGAATTGCAAACGGCTGAAGAGAGAAGAATTCTAGAAGGAACAAATGAAGGAACAGTGATAAACGAAAGGCAATCATTGAACCTCCCTCTGCCATGGAAGTACGCCTTGAAGCACGGTGTAAAGTAAAGATTTTTAGACGCTATTAACAAATTATTTGAAGACATTGTAATGATGAAACCTATTAAAAAAAGGGAATAGGAGGATTCTAAGGAAGTAGATAAAAAGGCACCTATAATAAAGGATTTGATAACACTTTTAAGCATTATTAATTTTAAAAAAAGGGCTTAGGTGAAAAGAGACTTTGAGTTTATTTGATTTCTTATATTTTTATTTTTATTTAATTTTAATTGTATATGTTGATGGTTGTATTTTATTTAAAAATTGATGTAATCGTTTTGAATGATAGTTTTAAGAATTCTTTTAAAAATTTTTTAAATCTTTCAAATAATGTTCGACTCTTAATGTGAATGTTCCATATTCGAAAGTTTGTATAAACAGTTATATGTTTGAGCTGATGAGGGCATAAAAAAATCGCCAAAAACGTTTCTCAATAAAGTTTATCTTCAGTATTAAGCTAACTTTAGGTCTGCTCATTAGTGCTGAGATTTAAAAAGTATTTAAAAATTATTTATCCTGTCAGAGCAGTTAAAGCTCTAAATTTGGTATCATGTTTAAGTATAACTATTTTCTTTGATTTATCATCTTTTGTTAGTGTTAGATTCTCTTCCTCTAGCCATTTTAGAGTTTGTTGCATGCAGACTCTTACTTTGATCACTGTTGTTTTGTTGCTTGTTAGGTTATTTACATTGATGAAGTTTTCAATGATTTTCCATCTAAATCTGTCTTTTGTTACTGGATCCAATGGTTCTAAGAGTTTTTCTACGGGATAAATTAACGCATTAATGTTAGGAGGTTGTTGGATGGCATAAGAAGGTCCTTTAAGAAATATCTCAGTAGCAAAGTGCAGTATGGTGATATAGCAGAGAGTTGAAAATTGAAATAGGGTTTGGAAGATTTGTTAATTCCATAAAAACAGTTATAAAAACAGTTTCAGTAGAAAATGATGCAAACATTTTTTCTGAGCTGCTTAAATCAATCATCTGATAGTAGCTCTCACCAATCCACCAGTGCCGATCCCTAGACATTTGTTTCAATCAAATTATTTTAATTTTAATGTATGTAAATTGTTTTCTATAGATTATTTTTTATTTAAGAGGTTTTTGTATTTAAAGGCTACTATGTGTAATAAAAAATATTGTTAAATGTTTGACTTTCTTATTGATTCCCTTAACTCTACATTTTTCAAAGAAAGTTAGAAAGTTAGCTTCATCATCTGCAGTGTTTCACAGAATATAATCCCTGCAGTTGGTGGCGATTACTGTATTTTAATTCATTAACTTTAATTATTCAGAAATAAATGACACATATTGAGAAAGTAGACAATTAATTCTTTTTGAACTGAAAAATTCTCCTCTTGAAATTCTCTTATCATTATAAAGCATATTTGTTTTAAGTTTGGCAAAGATGACGTATTGTTGTTAAACTGAAAATATTACCATATTTTTAGTATTTAAATAGGTAAAATTTTTATCTATGTTAAATAATGTTTGTATAATTTTATTTTTGTAGAACAAATAATATAGATGAGAATTTACTGTATTATATTTTCAGGCTATTCGTGTATTGGGATTATTAGGTGCATTAGATCCTTATAAACATAAGGTTAATTTAGGAGTAATAGATCATTCTGGTGAATCTGGATGTGTTCTTAGTTTGAATGATTCCAGTCAAGAGAGCCAAGGTGAGTTACATTATAAATAATTTGTTAAATTTTTATTCATTAATTAATGTAATGAATAATAATAATACAGGGTGTTTGAAAAGTATCTTTACACTTTTAGAAAATCATTTAAAAAAAACAAAGAAAGATATGCACTTACGGTTTTTTTTTATTCAATAAAGAAAGTATTAAAGTTTTTTTGACAATTCTTACAACATTTCAATATGTGCATCATAAGTTGCACGCAACACATTGAGTCAGTAAAAGATTTCAAGCAAGGTTCTGTGAAGCATTACAGAATCGACAGTTCCGATGTCCACTGTAATTGGATTTTTCAACACTACATCATGCATAGTTGATCTAGGTATTTGTAATTAACAAGCCACCAAATGAATCGATTTACGAGGACTACGATGAAAAGATTCACGAATTCGTTCAACATCATCGGAACTTCTGCTAGGCCAACCAGATTTCTTTTTTGGCAAAACGCTACCTGTTGTCATAAATCTCTTATGCAATTCATAAATTGTTGGTCTTGAAGGTGGATTTCGATCATATGCAGACCGAAATTTACGTTGTACCTGCGTTGCAGATTTAAATTCGATAAATCACGCTACAACTTGCGCTATTTCCTGCGATGAAACCATTTTGAGAAGAGACCTATATTTGGTGCCATCATGGGTGCTATATAGTGTCCACTTCATTTAAAAGAACTTTGATATTTTCTTTATTGAATGCAAAAAATCTTAAGTGCACATCCTTCTTTGTATCTTTTTAATAATTTTCTTAAAGTGTAAAGATACTTTTCCGACACCCTGTATTTATTAATAAAATTATTTTAAATTCTAGTACTTTAAATTTTTCAGAAATAATGAATGTATGTTGAAAAGCACTAAATAATTTAAAAGAATTTTATTTCTTTAATTCTTCCAATCTTGAGCTATTTAATTCATCTACTGTAATATGTAATAATTTGTACATGCAAATGATTTTTTCAATATTTATATTAATTATTATTTTCATGTAATATTACCATTAATAACATTAACACATTTCAGAATATTGATGATAATTTAAAAATGAAATTTTGTGAAATGTAATTTATTTAAGCAAAAATATTTTGCCTGTATTAAAAAAAAATAAATTTTTTGCAGGAAATTCAGCTACAAAAATGTCTTGTGAAATTTTATCCACCTTTGTGATTAAGCATTTCTATTTAATTTAGTAGTTGTAAAGTTTATATGATTTAACTATCATAATTATTCAAAAAGTTTTATTTATATTGTTATTTGAAATATAATATTTACTGTTTATTATATTTTAAATAACAATATAAATATATTTGGAGAAAAAGTGATGTTTGACAGGAGTAAATTGGAGTAAAAGTTGATAAGAAAAGATTTTAATATTGCTTTTGATTAATATATTAAAATCTAAATGCATATGGAAGATGCTATAGATATAGCACCAGAAAATCACGTATGTTCTAGCCATTCTATAGGATTCAATAATGGGATTATGAAGATTAAAGAAAAATTAATTCTTTTAATACAAATATTTCTTGATTTACAGTAATTGAGACTTAGTCATTTTTATGCAAATTAAATCTATGTAAGTTGAAAAATAATTTTTTAAAAATTTTGTACCTAAAATTCTTAAGACTGTTTGTAAATGAAGATTAGTGATTGCTTTATTTATGTTTGTGATGTTATGGCATAAAATTGTTCCTAATTGAAGTGGAAAAACACCACATGAAAAAATAATGTACCAATAGTATGATATTTAAAATCAATAAATATTACATATGACATAAATAAGGAAGTAATTTGAACTTTTTAATTCTATAAATTAACACACACTATTTTATTATTATATTGCTGCTGTTATATTTTCATATCTTATTTAATTTTATTTGCTAAAACAATATACAAGGTGTCGTAAAATTTAGTATACTGATAGGGGATTTCAAAACAAAAATGTATAATGAACATATGGTCTAAATCAGCAGTTCTCAACCTTTTTGACACATGACCCTTTTTTTTTTTGAAGTTGTACTGCAACCCAATTGTTTATTTTATAATATAAAATTAAAAAAGGTAGTACATCAGCATGATACTGTATGTACTCAGATTAACTTATAATACAATGAACTATGATGTATTATTCACATACAATGAAATATAACCATGAACTGTAAATTAAAAACATACACTGTAATTAACTTAATCCAAGAAAAGCATTAAACGCAGTTGAGAAAAAAATGTTATACTCTCTTTATTTTAGGAACTAATGTTTTCGGCACATTATGCCATCCTCAGGTTCACATTCAAATATAATTCTTGTATGTCTAATAGCGTTTCAGAAAGTTCCAGAGTTATAACATTAATTTAAAAAGAATCAAAAACAAAAACAGAAAAAAACGTTAATATGGGTACCGTCCTTACAGGTGATGGATATATACAATTACATAAAATTAAAACAAAATATATAAATAAAATAAAACCCCATAAAATTAAGATGAATATAACAGTTGTACTAAACAAGTCGATTAAAAAAGTTGTTAGATTCTTATCCCTTCCTTACCGTTATACTCTCTATACCTTTTTCAAAGAAAGATGACCTGCCTTATATGGTAAAGAGCTTATGGATTGCAAAGGTTAAGTCATCCAATAGAATAGCCAGTTTCTGTTTCATTCATCCAGTAGCAGTTTACCTTTTATCATCGTAACAATTTGAAATGTTTATCATCTTTTAAAAAATTGTTGAATTAATACTTCATATTTCATGATTGTGCTATTAAACTAAATGTTAAACTAAATCTCTAATCGCTTAAAATTAAATAAATACAATGAATGATGTCACCGTCCTTCAGTATTTAGCAGTAATGGCGGATAGTATAGTTGTTTGTAAGCAAGGAGAAACATTGCACAGTCAAGCTAGAAATATTATTTTAAACGTATATAAGTATTTTGGAAGGCAGAAATCTATTCGAAGTGACATTTTTAACGAAACTTCACTAGCTACTGGTGTTTCTGTATCAACAATTAAAAGAATTGTAACTGAAGGAAATTTTTAAAATAAATTTTCAAATTATAATTAATTTTAGCATTTATAAAGTAAAAATTGAAATATTTTAATCTGATTACTATGTTTTAATTCAAATATCAAGTTGAAAATGTTAAGAAATTCTCTACTGCAATCTGTTTTACATTGTATCACTTATCGTTAATCCTAACTGTAAAGACTTGTCGATCATCGAATTTGGCCTTGAAAGTTCTTTCTTTGAAAAGGGTATAGTGCATATTTCCAAGCTGTGGGTAGGTCTGTTATTTTGTCATTCAATAGCTTCTCTTGACTCTGTCTCTTCACTATTTCCAGGTTCTGTTGGAAATAGCAAAAAGCTCAAAAATGGTGTCATGTAAACCATATATTCATTAGACATTTTTGACTTGTTTCGAAGTCCCCTATCAGTACAGAAAATATTTGATGAAGTTTTTTTTCATCCTGTATATACACTGGTGGAAATTGAAAAAAAATACTAACACAATGGTTAAAAAATATATATGGGAGAATTGTCAGGCTTTAGGAAATAAATGATGAAATTTACAAGAAAATATACCTTTTTAATTTTTAAATATACAAAATGATATCTTACACCATGAATACATATTATGGCGTATATATCCACCCTGTGCAACAACATATGCCTCCACTCTGGTATGCATTGTCATACAGATGACAAATGTCATTTTGTGGAATAAGGTTTCACAGCTTAGTGAACTGATCAACGATTGTTGCAGTTGGTTGAGTACAAGCTAAATGAAATCCAATCCAGTCCCATACATTCTCAATTAGAGAGAGGTTAGATGAATGTTCAGGCTAGAGAAGTTGATGAACTGCTTGTAGAACAAGTTGTGTTGCATAAGTGGCATGTAGGCAGATATTATTCTGCTGGAATAGTGCATTTCCAAGTTGATCAAGAAATGGAAATAATACTGGTTGTATGTTTTGGATATATGTATTTCTACTCAATGTACTCTTCATAACTACCAGAGGCAAATAGTTATCATAACTAATAGCACTGTAAGGATTGTTAAAACATACCTTGGTGGGAGGAGGTTGCGTCTTGGCGGTGGCCGCCATGTTGTGATAGGTGTCGGCAGAAACAACGACATTTGCATTTGTAATGTTTTATTTTCTTAAATTAATACAATTCATAATGTTTATTTTATTTAATTAATATAGTATGTATTATTGTTTAACTTTTTTAAAAATTATTTTGTAACATAACATAATATTTTTTTGATAGTTGGCTACTTCAACGTATTTGAATGTAAACGAGGGTACTGTATAAGTACCGACGTCTTGTTGGCAAGAGACCGCCTTCTTGTTATGCTTGGTCGATGGTGACCTGTCTTGACAGTCAGTTTCTGTACAGATTTGTAAGTTGTGGCTTGAAAGGAAAGAAAATAAAGAGTTATTTTTTTGAACATGGAGTTTTTGTCATAGTTTCTGAAAGACTGGGAGGCTAATAGCCACATCAAAGTTTCGTTTGATCGACGGATACCGGAAGGTTTAGGGGTAGGAGTTCAGAACCTGCGAGGAGAAATTCCTCACAGCACCCCCACACCATAATGCCCAGTGTAGGCCTAGTGATGGAAGTAATCTCTCCCCAGTTCTATGACAGACCTGTACACAACCATCACTATGTCTCAAGCAGAATCTGCTTTTATTTGAAGACCACAGAATTCCATTCATTTCTCCAATGAGCATAATCATAGCATCATTGAAGACATGCTTAATAATGCCAAGAGGTTAGTAGAAATCTTGCTAATGACACACATGCACATAACTCTACTTCAAGGACACAATTATTATTATGGAATTATGTGATTATGCTTATAGTTCTACTGCTCATCTCTGCTCCTATTGCAGTTCTGATTGTTGAAGCTGTGGCTGTTTAGTCTGCCATGGTGACTATTCTGATGCACCTATCTGTGACTGAACAATATCTACTATATGACTGATGCACCAGTGAACAATATCTACTATATTATTTACATGTAATTGTCAAAAATTTTTTGTTTTATAGTCTAATTTTTAGCATATTTGTATGACTTGCTAACCCAGAACCACTTCTGCAAGCTTGGATTTTCTTCCTATGTCCATTGTTGCCAACACCAATGAACTGTGGACACTTCTTTTCCATTCTGATCTGTTCTGATGAAATGACAAACCATCTTCATGAAGTCCCACAACGTGACTTCTGAAAGTCTGTTAATTGCACAAATGTTGCATGACTTTGTCTGCTAGGCATTGCATAAATTTTAAAAAGTTACCAAAGAGTATTCATGCACTTACAGTTTCTGTCAAACACTTACTGACTCTCACAGAACATAGTAAATGCCATCTTTAACAGTGCTTGTAATGCCATCTGGTTGACTAATACACTTGAAACTTTGATCATGACATCTTCCATATTCTATTATTACTTTACAAAAATATGGATTATATAACTGTATTCTATCTAGTGTTCTTTTTTCAGTTTTTGCCAGTGTTCACCATATTTTTAAGGGGAGAAAATATAAACAAATACATTGGATTCCGCTTAATTGGGACAGCTGCGTAATTGGGACAAATTTTAAAGAATGGAAACCAAAGTAATAAACTAATACATAATTTAAATGCTTAATTGGGACAGTAGCAGAAAAGGAATTTTCAATTTTTGATATATATTAGGAATTTTTCGAAAGTATGGCAACACTACGTAAACTAGTACTTGTTGTGTGCTTTCTTAAAAATCCTTATATAAAAAATATAATAATCACTTCTTAAAAAATCCTGATATAAAAATTATAACAACATTTTATTGTATCCGGTATTTTTCAGGTTAAATCTTTCTACAAGACAATACAGACTAACACAATGAAGTAAGTCGTTTTTTTGCGTCCTATTACATATACATCATTGACACACTGTCGCCGCACTAATATAAACATCCATTCTGTAGTAAAATTATAAGTAAATATCATTGTTGATATAAAATGCACATCCATTCTTTAGTAAAATTATAAATAAATTATCGTTGATAAATAATACACACAATACATTATTCGGCAACACTAGCATGATGAGAATCAGTTATCTATTGTCGTGAGTCTAGCAAGTGTGCGTCTACTTAAGTCTACTGTTACTGTACCAAGCAATATTCATTTACAGTGTTGATTTTATTTTAAATTTTTAAATCTTTGCCAAGATGTCAAGAAAGGATTTTATACTTTCAAGTAAAATTGCTTTGCTGGATAAAATTAAAAGACAGCCATTTAATACAAGCCATCGTAGACTCCTGATATAACTGGTGTACCAAAAATCTACCATAACGTGTTTTCTACAACAAGAAAATCAACTCCGTGAGGAGTGGGCATTACAGAAAGAAATTCCAGGAACATTCAAAAGAAAGCGTGATGGAAAGGATCCAGAAGTCGAAGAAGCATTAGATCAATGGATTTCTATAGTTAGCGGGTGAGGCATGAATATCAGCGGCCCAGTGTTGAAGAAGAAGTCAGAGGAGATCAGTAAAAAACTAATAATTAAATACCTATTTTAATAAATCATTTAAATAGGTACCTAATTATTATTTTTTACCTATTATTTATTTCTTTACGAATTACATATTTTATTTTAGAATTTATTACTACTTCATTTAATTGGGGCGAATTACATATTTTATTTTAGAATTTATTATTACTTCGTTTAATTGGGACAAAATGGTTCATATTTTATTTTTAGAATTTATTACTACTTCGTTTAATTGGGACAGCCGCTTAATTGATTTAGAATTTATTATTACTTCGTTTAATTGGGATAGCCACTTAATTGGATCAAAATTTGAATTTATCATTACTTTGTTTAATTGGGACAGCCACTTAATTGGGACAAAATGGCTTAATCCCAATGTGTCCCAATTAAGTGGAATCCACTGTAATAAATTTTTAATTGACCTTGATTTTTCATATGAAATCTATGATAATATTTTATTTTCTTTTGTACAAATACTATAAACAATATCTACTATATTATTTATTATATAATTGTCTAAAATATTTTGTTTTATGGTCTAATTTTTAATATATTTGAATTTTTCTATATAAAGTAAATAAATATAAATAAATACATATTTCATATTTATTATTTTATATTTAAATAAAATACAGGTAGGCCTCGATTAGTGCAAATAATGGGTTCCACAAATTTCTCACACTATTCGAAGTATCAACTATATGTAAAATATTGTAATTGGTTCTTGCTTTGTGAGATTCCGGCAAACCTCGAACCTGTATCGCACCGTTACAATACAGGTGCGGTTCGGCCAATCTGTACCGACCTTTAAAAAACGCAATCTTTATATAAAAATTATATTACCGGTTTTTATTGCACCGGTAATTTTTCAGGTTAAACCTTTCTACAAGACAAGACAGACTAACACAATGAGAAGAGCGCATCGTTTTTTCGCGTCTATTATGTAATAGGACGTGATATACAGGTATGTATAACATCGTTGACAGACTGTCGCCGCACTAATATAAACATCAATTCTTTTACTAAAAATTATACTGTAAGTAAATATCATTGTTGATAAATATACATAACGTATATCTCCACTAACAATGAGAAATTCACATTAAACTGATAACATTTTGTTATTAATATTACATATAATATAAAATTACTTTTAAATCTATTAATTCAATTGTTATTATTAGATCTTGAGAATAAAAATAAAATTTCCCAGTTAAATATATAAATAATAATTAGTTAAATTAATAGTTAAATCTAATAATAGTAACAATAATTTTTTTATTTAAGATACAAGAAGAATATATACTTGCACTCAATACTTTGCAATCAGAATTACTTGAAGCTAAAAATGAATTAAGGTAAATTAAATTAATAATAATAATATTTTTTTCAAAAAGGCATAAGTGCAAAAAGTTGTTTTGTAAATTGAAGTTTCAAAAAAGGACAGTAAAACTCTTCCAGTCCAAAACTATAAAGACTGAGTTAAGCTGAATCTTTGGATTTGCTATGCTGTCAGCACTAAAATTTAAATTATTTAATCAATATAATGCCAAATGATTCAATGAAATATTGAATCATTTAGCATTACACAGAAGTAATTTTAAAAACTAGAATTTATTTATTCAACAATTATTTAATTTATTTGTTCAACAATTATTTAATGAAAACATTACGTTTTCATTAAATCAACCATCTTCAGCTACAAACTTAATAAAAAAAACAACACTTTAAAATGTGAGCTAAAAAACTACTATGTTCCATAACTGCATTTCTCAACCTTTGTTTTTTTATTTTTTATATTTTTAGTTTGGTATTTTACCAGTTCCTTCGTGGCCAATAAAAAATTTAACGCGACCCAATATTGGGTCGCGTTTGTATTTTTATGGGTCACAAAGGAACTGGTAAAATACTGAAATAAATATATAAAAAATAAAAATAAAAAAACAAATAGACAAAACAAAGTCACTAGACATTCTGCAACTAATAATAGCAAAAAGACAAACTAAGCACTTTGCAGAAATAGATCTTTATTTCAGAAAGAAACGCTTTCGTTGAGAAAGGTCGAAAGCGCTTCTTTCTGAAATAAAGATCTATTTCTGCAAAGTGCTTAGTTTGTCTTTTTTGCAAAATAAAGTCTTTTATGTTAATTTCTAAAATTAATTATGAGGTTCTGATTAGTATTAATTTCTTATATGTTAATTTTTTAAATTAATTTATTAAGTTAATTTTGACATTGTGAATGTAATTTAAGTCTATGTGCATGTTTATTTCGCCCATCCCAGCATTTATCAGTATATTCCCCTTTCCAGTTTTTCTAGTTTTGAACTAGTGTGTAATTTCAGTTGTCAGAACAGCAATAAGAATAACTTTGTATGAACATTACCATTTTTTTAAGTAGTCAGTGTGTTCATTTACTGTTAAAATTAGTAATCGTATTTTGTATTTCATTGAAGTGTATGTTTTTGTGCTGAAGTGTAAGAATTACAGTGTATGTTTTTAATTTATATTTCATGGTTATTGTTTTGTTGTATGTGAGTAATACATTGTAGTCCATTGTACTATAAGTTAATTCAAGTACTGTATGTACTCAGATTAACTTATAGTACTTATTGTATCATGCTGATATACTATCTTTTTTTTTATTTTATATTATAAAATAAACAATTGGGTCACAGTACGATTTCAAAAAATATGTTGGGTTGCGCATCAAAAAGGTTGAGAACCACTGTTCTAGAACATAATTTAATGAGACTTAATTAACAGCACTATTCTGCAGTTAAAGGTAGAAAAACAATCACATGAATGTGTTTGTTCGATGTTCGAATCAGTTATGTAAAACGTACCTGAGGATGATGTAATAGAACACCGAAAGTGCTAGTACGATTTATGTGATTGTTTTTCTACCTTTAACTGCAGAATAGTGCTGTTTATTAAGGTAGAAAAACAATCACATAAATTGTACTAGCGCTTTCGGTGTTCTATTACACCATCCTCAGGTACGTTTTACATAACTGATTCGAACATCGAACAAACACATTCATGTGATTGTTTTTCTACCTTTAACTGCAGAATAGTGCTGTTAATTAAGTCTCATTAAATAATAAAAGGTTTATAAGCAGTTGTTTGAAGAGTTAATTACTCTAGAACATCTTCTTCTTCAGCCATTATCAGTCCACTGCTGGATGAAGGCCTCCCCCGATGCTCTCCATGTCTTCCTATCCTGAGCTTTTCTTGTAAGGATTGTTAAAACATACCTTGGTGGGAGGAGGTTGCATCTTGGCGGTGGCCGCCATGTTGTGATAGGTGTCGGCAGAAACAACGACATTTGCATTTGTAATGTTTTATTTTCTTAAATTAATACAATTCATAATGTTTATTTTATTTAATTAATATAGTATGTATTATTGTTTTAATTTTTTTAAAATTATTTTGTAACATAACATAGTATTTTTTTGATAGTTGGCTACTTCAACGTATTTGAATGTAAACGAGGGTACTGTATAAGTACCGACGTCTTGTTGGCAAGAGACCACCTTCTTGTTATGTTTGGTCGATGGTGACCTGTCTTGACAGTCAGTTTTTTGTACAAATTTGTAAGTTGTGGCTTTTAGGAAAGAAAATAAAAAGTTATTTGTTGAACATGGAGTTCTTGTCATCATTTCTGAAAGACTGGGAGGCTAATATCCACATCAAAGTTTTGTTTGATCGACGGATACCGGAAGGTTTGGGGGTAGGAGTTCAGAACCTGCGAGGAGAAATTCCTCACATTCTTTTCCACTTTCTTCCTGCCAGGGCCACAATCTCCTCTTCCCATTTAGTCTTTGGTCTTCCTCCTCTTCTCTTTCCTGTCTTTGGTTTCCATTGTGTCACCAAGGCTGACCATCTTCCATCCATTCTGCAGGCCAAGTGACTGGCCCAGCTCCATTTTAGTTTTTTTATGTGCATTATGGCATCTTTAATTTTCATTTGTCCTCTTTTCCATGTATTACTTTTTTTCTCAAGTAGCTTAATGCCCATCATGGACCTCTCTATTCTTCGAGTCACTTGTATTCTATTGATCATTTTTTTTGATAATGTCCATGTCTCACTTCTGTAAGTAAGAATAGGGAGTATACATTGATCAAAGATTTTCTTCTTAAGGCTCAATGGGATATTGCTCTTAAAGATGTATTTTAGTTTTCCAACGGCTGTCCAAGTTATCTGTATTCTTCTTTTAATCTATTTCCAGACTTCCATTTATATGAAGATTATGACCTAAGTAGTTAAATGATTCTGTTGTTTCTATTGGCTTCTCCTATTAGGTTCAAATTAGATGGTCTAATTTGAACCTAATAGGAGAGGCAAATCTGTTGCATCTGTTTTAGTTTTTCTCTGTTTATTTTTAGGCCAATCTTTGAGCTTTCTTTCTGTAGATCATCAATCATTTCCTGCAATTGCCAAGGACTTTTTGAGATGATTGCAATATCATCAGCATATCTTAGATGTGATAACCTTTTACCATTAACTTTAATTCCCTTAGTCTTCCACTTTAGTTTTTCAAATATAAGCTGAAGTGTGGCTGTGAAGAGCTTTGGAGATAGTGAATCACTTTGTCTAATACCTCTTTCCAATATGATTAT
>AYEL01060922.1:0-30854 GCA_000484575.1 Olivierus martensii | reverse complement strand
AAAAATAATAAAATTAAAACAAATGTATATTCATATCATATATACAAAAGTATATATATTGTATATACGATATGAAAATTTTAAAATTTCCGTTTGCTTGGATTAATAAATAATGGTTTATTTAATTTTGGCCTCTATGGAAAAGGAATAAATATAGATATTATGCTTTTTATGTAATAAGTTTTATTACAAAATAAAACTTTTTTGCGTAATATTCATATTTTTACCATAAAAATTCATATTTTAAGAGTATGTTTATTTAGGGATTTGTGAAAGAAAATAGTCAAATTACTGAATACTTTAAGTGATTAAGAATTAATAAAATTCGATATTATTTTATTTTCATAATATCTTATAATACTTTTTTATTTAGAAATCACTAATTTGTTTATAATAATTGATAGTAAATTATGGTATTTCTCTGCATAAGTAGATATGTTATGAAGTGATTATGATTAATGACATCAATAAAGAAGCAAATATCAGGTTAATCTCATTGAATTTATTTTGGCTCTGGGGCCAAACTGTTGGGTCTAGAACCTAAATATTAAAAGTGCAAAAGCTGCTAACGATTTGCTAAAGAGTGCAAAAGAAAAAATTTGAAACTTTGGGAGGGCTGGGCCTTGATTTTGTTATGGCTCTGGGGGGCAAACGGTGGGGGCTAGAACCAAAATATTAAAAGTGCAAAAGGTGCTAATGATTTGCTAACAAGTGCAAAAGAAAAAATTTGAAAATTCACGACTGGGGGCCAGTGTGAAGTTAGCCCCCCCAAATTTGTTTTGGCTCTAGGGCCAAACGGTGGGGGTGCAAACAAAATTATTAAAAGTGCAAAAGGTGCTAACGAGGTGTAAATGAGTGCAAAAGAAAAAATTTAAAAATTCAAAAGTGGGGGGCCAACTTCACACCAGTTAAAATTCAGGTACATATGTATTAGGTTCTTAACTGTCTCTTTATTACAAAGAAAACAACAAATTATAAAAGTTTATAACATGTAGTTGTAATTAAAGAATCTTAATCAACAAATCAGCAAATAAAATATATACATACATATATATATGTACTATGTAATTTTCCTGCTCACTGAGCTAAAATTGTATTCTATTATAGTTGGAAATAATGGAGCAGTGTAAAAATGTGATATATGTACTATGTAATTGTGAAACAAACGAGTGAGGGGCATGATCAGAAGTTACATATCTCCAAATTTACGTAAGTCAGGTTTACATAACTCGGAGTATTATTGTGGGGACTCAGAATTCAGGCCTGCTATAGAATGTCACTCCACTCATCATAATTCAACAGGAGTGCACTTTAAAGAATAGACTGCTGTGGGTTGTGTTTATCCCGCAGCTGGCCTGAGGTACTCGGTCTTCTTCAACTGAGAAAAGGAGAATAAAAAACTTTAAGATTAAAAGGATGGTTAAGCATTTACCTATCTATGCTATCTTGCATGAAACTTCATCCCTAAGATCATAAATCTCGAAACAAAAAAAGATTACGTAATGCGGACGAAGGATCATGCTTGTGCAGTAATAGCTGCTTGTCCGGGAACTAGTGCAGTGGATCCCACTTGCAGAAGAAAATGATAGACAATAGCCTGAAAGCACCGTTGTCCAAGAATTTGGATGATATGTCACGTTTTCTGTCCCGGGCTTGGCAAAGTTTAAAAGTGGGATTGGCCACCCGCATCGGGGTTGTTGGTTGCGGGAAAAAGGAGAGAACGAGTTGGTCCTCACCCATACAGAGAATAAATACAGTCCAACATCTTCGCACAAGTTGATCATCCAACTACACCAAAACCGACTGCCATCTTTGAGACAGGAGAACGCAGGGAAAAGTTGGCCAGACCAGCGAAAAGGTGCATCGTTGACACTAGTAGAAACTCCCAAGGCTGACAAGACAATCTCCAATTACCGATATTCTGGACTTAGCTATGAATCACCGAAGAGTCGCAACAAAGCCCCTCCACGAGAGAAACATCATTCCCGAACCGGAAGAGAATGAGGGACTGTGCCACAAAAGAGAGAAGGTCAAACCTATACTGAAGGAAACTCCTCCAACAATGATTGTCCGGTTTTAATATTGTAAAACTCTCTCTCTTTCTCCAATAAAGGAAGTTGTTTGTTGTTACAAACGTAGTCTCTGTATCGTCATTGTCTCAATCGCATTAACTCTCCTTACTCACTCCACTGACTGCAGGTAGGCCATAAGCCTATTTTATATCATCCGAGACCTCATATTATTATATTTTAGCTTCTAGAAATATCATTTTGAAATTTAAAACCTATAGCTAAAATATTAGTTAGTTAAATTATTTAAATTCAATATTAATAAGTCTGAATTTTATTCTTATTTCTGATTATCATATAAATGCCAATATCATCAAATTTGCTGAAATTTTTCTGTTTATCAATTTTAAAGAAATTGGATTTATAAAATATTTGGACTAATGATCTTTCAAATTGACTTTGTTTAAAGTAATATTTAGTGAAACTTTTTTATTTTATTTGATGCAAGTCCATTTTCATGATTCTGGTAATTTTTTTAAATAATGGATTCTCATTTCTAATAAGTTATTTATATATTACAGATACCCTGATTAATACAAACTTCTTTAATATATTTTCTGTATAATATACAATCAATTTTACTATCTATCCTCACTATAACATGCCACTGCTCTGCCTAATGTACTAAAGCAACATCTAAAATTTCCACCATACTGAAGCTGATAATGTGAGCAATCTAAAATAGTGGATGCCATGAAATATAACTACAGTAAAACCTCAATTTTACGGACTTTGGACAGACATTTGTTAGTAAGACGGGTCTATGCTTACAACTCACATTAATCAAATATTTGCATGCACTAACTGAAAAATGGTATTACAAAGCCAAGTGACTGTTCTTGGACTGCTCCTCGTCCGGTTTTACTAAGTGAAAATTAACAAATTTAATAATACATAAAGAATGAAAGACTGTTATAGAATGTATATATTATTGGTAACAGTATGTGATAATCTGAAGATGGCTTTAATTAGCCAAAAACGTTTGTTATAATTAAATTTTTTAGTTATCGTGTCTCTACTGCTGATAGTGCATTTATGTATTATTAAATTTGTTTAAGAGTTTAAGCAGTTAATTATTCTGAAAATTAACATTAATTTATTAATTGACATCATAAAAGGAGACAGACATTTGTTAGTAAGACGGGTCTATGCTTACAACTCACATTAATCAAATATTTGCATGCACTAACTGAAAAATGGTATTATTTTTATAAGTCGCATTAATCGAATATCGCATTATTCGAACTCGCACTAATCGAGGCCTACCTGTAATAATATTTGATTTATTTTCTATTGATTTTATAAAATATGCCAAAAATTCATATGCTAAAAATTAGGCTATAAAACAAAATATTTTCAACCATTATAAATAATACTGGATTTTATATCAGCCACACTTACTAGGGATTAATAATCAAATAATAATCAGATATCATCCAAATAATCTTAGCACTCCAAATTAATTTTAAAAATAACTGAAATTAAGGATTAAGCAAATTTTAGCCAATACAAATCCATCTATTGATTAATAACTCAACTAGAAATTTTAAAATTTATCTATATTCTGCCTAATTTTGTCATAGATAGCTTAAGACTATAGAATTAGCCTGGTTGGGAGTTTTAGCTTATTTATATCTATTCTAAATTTCAGTTATATAAGCAGCTGAAGAGGAAACTTTACTGGTGTCCCAATGTTCCAATTGGTATGATGCTAGATTGTTATCCTAAAGTCACTGGTTTGATTCCAGATTGGGATAAATTTCATTTTCAAATAAATATTAAAATTTGTTTAATCATTAATTTCAGTTATTTCAAAAATTTTTTTGTAGTGCTAGGGTTAATTGGCTGATATTTTGTTGTTATTTAATATTAGACTGTACACATAATAGAAAAATTATAACTAAAAATATTAACAATTTCCTGAAGTATTTTGACATAGTATAAAAGTATTTTAATTTTCTTAGTGTTTGTTTAAAAATCTACATTTATGTCACAAATTACTGTTAGTGGGATGGCATTCTGAAAATATCAAGTTACATTTTATTTAAACAAGCACCAAGGCAGGAACATATTAAATCAACACACATGTTTTATGGTAGTAGTGCTTTCGATTTTTTATTGAAATCCTCTTCAGCTACCAATACATAAGAACAGCAAAAATCTTATTCCTTTTATCGAATGCCAACATAATTCTAAAATATCAAATTAATTATATAAAGTGTAAACTAAGAAGTATTTATAGCTTTCATGATATATATTATATTATTCTATACTCTACAGTAAAAATTTGAGTTTACATTTTTATTATTCATAAAGATTCTAATCCGAGTTCAGTTACTGGGATCCAGACTGGATATTAAATAATATCCTGCTACTAAAAAATTGGATGAAAATATTGAGTACTGAGTAAATACAGTACTGGTTACTTTGTACTTCATTAGTTATGATTATATTGTTAATTATTTTTGTTCATAAAAAATATTTTAATCACTTAATTTTTGTTTTATATAGAAAGGATATTTTTAAAAATTTTATTAAACTTTTCTTTATTTTGGCACAGATCTTATTTAAAATTCCATCATCTCAAATAAATTGAACAACAAGCAAAAATAATAATAGAAATTTTAAATCAAACCAGAAAACTTACTTCATTTTATCATCATATTTGACAATAAAATTTATAACATAATACATATTGTAATTTGAAATTTTCTTTGCTAATAATATTTGTTCTTAAAAATTTATTTAAATTACATAATTTTTTTTGTATTCTATCAATATTTATTTCAAGTAATGATTTTATCAAGAAGGGATTTTGTCAGTTCATGAATTATATAAATAATTTATTTTCAAAACTTTAATTTTTCCAAATATTTCAATTATTTTGTATATTATTAATAAAAAATTATATTTTATAATATTCAGATGCATTTGATTATCTTTAAGAAACAGTGATTTTTATAAATTTATTTTTCAAGAAAATATAGCTGATAGTTTTAATTAAAAAGCAAGCTTAAAAATTCTTTTGATTTTGTAAAAATATTAAATTATATAAAAAAAAAATATACTTTATTGTTTTCAGAATTGAATGCCAGTGAAATGTTAGTTAATATGACAGGTTCTTTAGATGAATTTTATCCAGCAATTGCTATAGGCACTCTTATGCGAATAATTCGTGATCCATCTCTTTCTCAACATCATACTATGGTTGTTCAAGCTATTACATTCATTTTTAAAAGTTTAGGAATTCGTTGTGTACCTTATGTACAACATGTAATGCCATCTTTCATAAGTGTTATTCGAACTTCAGATACAACAGTGCGAGAGGTAATTATTTTAAATATAAAATTTATTATTGATGTATAATAGTTATTTTATTAATAATTATGATAATGTGTAAATTGCTGCCTTAGATAATTACTTAATATCTGTGTATAATATATATATATATATATTTTTATTTTCAGAGTTGATTAATTTTTGTTTTATTCTTATTCTTTTTATTCAATAATATATTTGATTATTTTAATAATATATATTTAAACAATCAGAAGAAGATTAATTAATCAAGCAGTAATCAAACATTAACCAAATAACTATAGCATTATTAATTTGAAAACAATAAAAATTAAATTTTATTAATTTTGATTGTTTTCAAATTAACATTTAATTTTTAATATGAATTTAAAATTAATTCATTAAATTTTAAGCTTGTTTGACTTTAAATATGGATAAACAACAGGTTCAGTACACTTTATGAAGAATACAAACTATGCTGTTAAAATTTTTTTAGTCACACAAAAGAGATGGAAAAATACTGACAAGAATTTATTTAGATATTCCTCTGCCACTTGACTTACAGAAGAATATAGACACTCATATCCTATTGTAAGCCAAGTGGCATCTCTTTTGTTCAATTAAAAAAATAATAAAAATAGTGTTAATGTTCATTGTCAAATTTTAAAATACAGTGATACTTCGATTCACGAACACAATCCGTTCCTTGATCCTGTTTGTGATCCGGAAAGTTCGTAATCCGGATCAATTTTTCCCATTGCAACTAATGTAAATCCAAATAATACATTTTTTATCCTAGTTTTTAACATGTTATGGCTTTATGTGTGGAAATAATACAGAAAGAATTAATGTAAATCCAAATAATACGTTTTTTGTCCTAGAAAAATTTTTAAACTCGTTATGGCTTTATGTGTGTGGAAATAATACAGAAAGGAAATAAATATTACAGTAATATTAGAAGAAAGCATGTTTAACATCACCTTCACTAACACTCCAGTAATATTAGAAAAAAGCATGTTTAACACCACCTTCACTAACACTTAATATGGTTTTATGTGTGGAAATAATACAGAAAGGAAATAAATATAACAGTAACAGAAGAAAGCATGTTTAACACCACCTTCACTAACACTTTTAACTTTTTGGGAGCTGAAGAAAACATGTTTCACACCACCTTCACTAATACTTTTAATTTTTTTTAATGTGTGGAAATAATACAGAAAGGAAATAAATATAACAGTAATATTAGAATGCATGTTTAACACCACCTTCACTAACACTTTTAACTTTTTTGGGAGCCGTATTAACACCACCTTCACTAACACTTTTAACTTTTTTGGGAGTCATAATAACGGATAAATAACACCACCTTCACTAACACTTTTAACTTTTTTGGGAGCCATAATAAGTGATAAATTTAATTAAATAAAGAAAAAACTATTAATAAAATTTCAACATTTGTTGGGACTCTACTGTACACATGTGAGCTGAGCGAACTGGAATGCTGCTGAGGGCGAGGCTGTGCGCCGTGAGTCACATGCGCTCCATGCACTCTGTGCGCGTGTGTTCGTGAACCGAAGTTCGTTCGTAAAGCGAAGCAAAATTTGTTCGCAAATGGTGTTCATAGACTGATTTGTTCGTGAACCAAGATGTTCATGATCCGAGGTATCACTGTAATGTGAAAATTAATTAATGTTTTGAAGCTCAACACTGTATGGAGTTTAGGTAATTACATTAGCCATCCAACTCTATATGTCATATAGCTTTTTTAAAACTATATTGACAGTTTTCTCTGTAATTTTTGCTTTGGTCAATCTGTTTTTGTGTTGTGGAAGTTTCTGCTACAGTTTAATCAAGTTTTGCTTTATGGCAGGGGTGGCCAACCTTTTATAGTACGTGTGTCAATTTTTTCATTTTTTAGTTAAGATGCTCCATATCCCTTTTAGTAATACAATGATATTCTCCAGCTAACATGTCACCTGCACTAACACAATGAGGTTGCTCAAATAGCGTTAATCTTTCATCTTGGATTTTATATCAAGTAATTTACGCCAATTACAATATATAAAATTAATTTCTAATAATCAATACCTGTCTTTAAGCTTTCCTGTGAAAAATCCCCTAACAAACAAAAGTTGTTTCATAAAAATCCATTCAGCTGTTCTTGCATTATAAGTGAACAGGAGCGAACAGCCATTTCAGATTTATATATAGATAATTGTATAAGAAATTTTTAAAAAATTTTTCTCTGGGGTTCAGTGTGCCACTTTTCGTGAGAGAAGTGATGCCACTTTAAACAAAAGTAAAAACAAAAGATGCCACTTTTTGTTTTAAAGATGTAATATTTGCAGTGATGATGGTTTAATTAAAACCAAAAGTACTCTGCAATAAATTATTGTTTTTCACTTTAACTGAGAGCTTATAACTCTGTATTATTTGTGGTTTTAAAAGTGAATTTGGATATATATTTCAATAAAAACGTATTTAATTGTAAAATTATCAAAAAATTTAAATGAAAATTAAGCGAGATTTCACTTTTTTAATTTTTGCTAATTAATTAGGTTTAATTTGTAAACAGTTGCAGACCATTGACATCGAATATCCACTAAAGGGGCTGGGATTTCAATAAAAATTCCAGATATCGAGAGTTGACTATATTTGCAATTTTGTAGCCTATTCATTATCTACAGGGGGCAAAATGTTTTGGGGGGTGAATTGTTGGAGGCGAAATGCAGGGGGCAACTTTTCCAGACCCCGTTGTAGAAATACCGTGTTATATGAGGATTTCCACAATTTTCAAATCGTGTTAGAACGGTGAATTGTTGGAGGCGAAATGCAGGGGGCAACTTTTCCAGACCCCGTTGTAGAAATACTGTGTTCGAGAGTTGACTATATTTGCAATTTTGTAGCCTATTCATTATCTACAGGGGGCAAAATGTTTTGGGGGGTGAATTGTTGGAGGCGAAATGCAGGGGGCAACTTTTCCAGACCCCGTTGTAGAAATACTGTGTTATATGAGGATTTCCACAATTTTCAAATCGTGTTAGAGTGAAACTGTGTTGTAGGAGAACGTGTTATAGGAGGGATACCTGTATATAAGTTAATAGTAAATCTTTAAAATAATATAATAATAATAATATGATACAGATAATCCTTGATTTACAAAGCTTCAAATTACAGTTTTAAAATTATGAAATTTGTACCTTTATAAATTTTGTTACTGTTACATACAGTTTATATGAATTTCTACATGTTTCTAGAAGATTTTGTAAACAGAACAAAAGAGACCAGCTGAGTGTGTCTCCCTCTGCTAATGAGAAATGATTGGAAACTTCCAGAAACTGACCAGCATAATATAAAAGGAAATATAGTGTCCTTCAATAAAGAGACAACAATAAGATAACTTATGGAATTAAATTTATTTACACTATTCTACATAGTCATTAGATGATAGAGTGAACAAGCCCATTTGCTGCAAAGCACAAGAGAGACAACTAGAAGTTTCCACATGATAACAAAAGTGAGCAACTTCCGGCAGATAAGCTGAAGCACCTTTGTTGGTTTGATCATGTGAAAAGTACTACAGAGGGAAACAAAGCCAGAGAAATTACAATAATTCTACAGGATCAGCCAACTGATGTCAATCAAAACCAGATTTTTTTTTGTGAATTTATTATTGTATGAACTTTTTTGTTTGTAAAATATTTAATTTCAGTATACTGCTATACTGTATTTTTCATCAATAAATGTCCTCATTTTTGTGTGTATTTGTGTCAAAAATTAATGTAATTGGCCAATTTATAGAACTTTTTGGTTTTGAAACTTATCTCATTACATTCTATAGTAATTTTACCACAAATTACAAACTAATATGGCAGAACCTAACCAAGTGTAAATCGAGGGTTATCTATAATTTTAATTGCTAAATTATTGTTCTAATTATAAAATATTGTTTGTTCCACTTAGAGGGAAAATTTAAACTGAAACTATAAAGAAGCACAATATAATAGTCAATAAACTTGATATTTATACAGTTAATTCTATTTAAACTATAAAATTAACAAAAAATATAAAAAAAACAACATTTATCAAAACAAGTGAACATTAAATTGTTATAATTTAAAAACTAATAGAAATACATTTCAATAAGCTGCAATAATATTATACAATAATAGCTGTTCTATCGAATCATATATAAAAGTAAATAAATAATACTAATATAATCTATAAAAGAAAACAAAAAAAATATTGAAATGAAGTAATTTTTCAAATATTTTTAGTCAATTCAAAAATTATATAAGGTGATTGAGAAATTGAAGAGATGATGATAACATTTCAAAATTTCATCAGAATTGAATCAATAACAAGCAAGTAATTGTAATTTAATAAATTTAGAAAAATTTTGGCAGCCATTAAATATAGCTGAGAACAGTGTAATTGAAGGTCATAAGCCATGCTTTAATGTATTAAAAAGTGGTAGCATACAGTAATGTTGAAGAAACTGTTTTATTCTTTAAAATGAGGAAATTGTGTATTTCATATCTTACCAGAACTTTATATGGGTAAAACTAAAAAAACAAAATATAAAAACAAAGATGAAATTTTTAAATTATTATCCTGTGTCTTAGTTTCTAGTGTCAGCACCATGGTAAAGTAGTCATTTATTACTTGAAGGATTGGGATTCAATTCCAGGTCTTGTATTATTTTTCAAGAAGGATCCAGGGCCAACATCATTTTTGTGGTGTGAGTAGGGCTGCCAACATCCTTTATTTCAAAGGCTAATATAGTCAGATCTCAATAAGATGCCACTGTCCATTTGCGGATGATTTTGGCAGCTAATCGGGGTTGGAGCTTCATTGAAAACACGTGTAGTATAGAAATGAAAATTAACTCCAAACATATTAAATTTAATAAAATACAGTGCAATGTTGCAAATTCTAATGAATATCAATTAATAATAATTATACTAAACCTAACAGTCTAACGACTCTTCAATCCAGAGTTTGGCCTGAGCTCAGGTCTTAGCTAACCTCTAACTTAAAATTAATTAACTTCACAACAAATTAACAACAATGTAACGTCTAACTGACGAAACGAAACCGGAAATCGGAACTTACAACTAAAAGTACCAATTAAGTGTTAGATCTAAGAACAATAAAACGATGTTAGAACTTATACTAATAAATTGGAATAAATTCTCAAAACAAGTTAGATAATAATAATAAAAAAAAAAATATAAATTTATTAGACTCAAAACACAAAAGTGTTAATAAATGCTTTATATTTCAATAAAGCATTTATTGAAATATATGATGATAAAGCAACAATCAAATAAACAACAAAACTGGTAAATCCAACAAAACAACAAAATCCAATTCAAATAGCAACAATCAATTATTCACAAAATTTAATCCAACTCAAATATCTCAACAATCAACTATTCACAAAAAAAAAGGAACACTACTTAAATTCTACTACCTCCACCTCCGATACAAACTTCAAACAATTGTAGATCTTTACAAGAATTTCAATATCACTTAGCCAACCTTACATTGATACAACACTTCTCTGAGTCATCGGTTTCATCTGCAATAATAAAATACATTTACAATATTAACTTTAACTATGCAGGAGTCGGAGTCGGACCTCACAAATTTTTTAGGGAGTCGGAGTCAGGTCATTTGCTATCCGACTCTGCAACCCTGATATCAAGGCTAAATCAAGATCCCCATGATTATAAATGGAGAAGAAACACCAATAATAACCAAACAATTATACATCTTTTCTGCAACCATTTTTCCATTGAACCAAATAAACATTTTGCCCCAAAATTATCTTTACTCTGCCTATACTCCAATTATGTTTGTTTCTACTCCAGGTTTTAAGCCAAACTGAATCATATATCTTAAATTTTCTAAAATTTTAATTTTTTACATCTTTATTATTTAGTTGTTTGGTTATTATTGGTTTTTCTTCTCCATTTATTATATGATTGAGTACACAACCTATACCATAACTGGAACTATCAGTTCTCAACATCAAATAATAGTGGACAAATAAAGGATAATTTAACAACACCCTTTTGTTATATGCTCTCTTAAAATGCACATTCCTTATATAAAAATTGTAACAACATTTATTGTACCAGTAATTTTTCAGATTAAATCTTTCTACAAAACAAGACGCGAAGAAACGATGCGCTCCTCTCATTATATTAGTCTGACACAAGAGACACAATGGGAGACTAACACAATGAGAGGAGCGCATCGTTTCTTCGCGTCCTATTACATATAACACCTAGGCCGCACTAATATAAACATCAATTCTTTATTACAAATTATAAGTAAATATCATCATTGGTAAATATACATAACACCTATATACAGTCTGTGCATCATCGCTTTCGTAACGATTTCCATCTTGTCAAGTATTGCTATTGAAATGTCATCCGATAATATATCAACGAGCGTTCAGACGATGGTTTTGTTTCGGCCGGATCCCGCCCCCTACATCCTCCTGCATCGGACGATGACCTATTTCGAGACATGACCTCGTTTAATTTTTCCAACTACCTGCCGGATGAGGCAGGTAATTAGGCATAGCCCGCTTGACAGTAGGTTTGGTTCCCGGGACAGACGATACACAAGCTGTCCCTCCCCGCCCGAAATGCAACGGTAAGTCCTTACTTTCCCGTCCTTCTTCGCTCCGTGTTGCTTACAAAACACTTACGCTTACCTTTTTTCCTTCTAGGACCCACGTTCGCCCAATTTTCCAAGCGACACAAGTTTGGATTCGAATATAGATGCGTGGGTACCACTGAGAAGCGGACTTATAGCGACCGCCGTCCCAAGCGGAAGCTCCAATGTACTGGATAGATGTCGCCCACGATTAACACGTTCTTCGAACGTGTCAACCTTCCAGCCAAAGATGTAAGTTCTCTGTAGGTTTTGCTAGTATCTCGACCCTACATCGTGTCGATGGCAATTATCAGGGCTGTCGGTCTATAGCTCCCGCTACTTTTTTCTTACGTTATGTTTTCTTCCGCAGGTCTTGTCCCTGGCATTCGCATGGGTTTGCGACCTATCAGTCTTCTTCTCGAGGCAACACATTGACGTCGGAAGCTACGGGGCGTGGACTTTTCCTTTTTTTAAGGAAATCGCAGAGATTGCTGTCTGCCACCACAAATTGACGGACCCCACATGCACGTAGAGGTACGACTGATCGAAATCGCTATGAGGCCTATGTGCTCGGTGCATCTTACGTAATACGTATGCATAGGTCTCTAACAGCCTTTGTTCTTCCCTTCCATTTAGGTGGACGAGACGTTCACCAGACGCCGAAAATACGAAGGGGGTCGACTCACCGCTGGCCACGCTATCGTCATCTTCGGTGTATATTGCTGGGAAACCAAACAATGCGTGTACTGGAAAGTAGCTCCAAATGAATTTTCCCAGCGGATGGTTTTTCCGTCTCCATTGTTTCCGCTCATTTTTTCTATTTTCCATCCACAGGTGGAAAAGAAGTCACGCAGCGTACTATGGGCATAAATGGCGCATTACATCGCGCCCGACTCTATCATTGTCACCGATTGCGCGCCACAATACAGAGGTTGCACCTGCCTTGGCTTCGCTGAACATCTTACTGTAAATCGCAGTGCCCGAGGACAAGGAAGGTAACGAACAATAGAACATTTCGAGATATCTGGGTCACCTACACAAGTATGTAGCGCGGCCGTTTGGTATAAACAGTTTATTTCTATTCTCCACAGGTTCATCGATCCATCTAATTCGGTAGCGCGCACAAAACACAGAGGAGCACTACCGCTACGTTAAAGTGAGAAGACAACATTGCAGGCAACATTACAAGTCCTCGCTATTCGTATTGCTCGATTTCGGGAATCCCATGTCGTGCCCAGCACGGCTTTCCTGTCTTCCGTACTAAATGACTGCATTTTTTCTTTGCAGAAACTTATCCGGTCTCTACGTACGGACAGGCCATCCAGTATATATCTGCGGAATATATACTGTATATCGAAATCGTGTCCTGTCCGCCTACTCCACACCCGGGAAACAGTTCAAGCAATTCATCACAGACATTAGGGCAGCCTATCCTGGCCCCGGCCGTACAGACCTGACGCTCGGCTCCATTAGTGTCGAAACATCCTGCTCCGAGCAGTGCAACGATGACTCCTCGCCACTACCAACTCCCACATCGCCCTCGTCATCACTAGTTCCCACATCACCTTCGCCTGAGCATCAACGCACCCAAGTATGTATCGTTCAGCCGATAGTTTCCCAAATACTGTGCACACATATGATTATCGCATCTAATGTTCCGTTTTCGTCTATAGGTACAGCGATTGGGCGCAAGGTCCTTCTCCATCTCGGCCCAAGATCTGGAGGAGGCCGGACCCAGCTCGTCTCGACAGTCAGGTTGAGCCACCGGCCGTACTCTGTTATTTTTTGTGTTAAGAGTTAGGTTATTCAGTTGGCAATAAAGAATTATTTGTCGCAGCAATTTGACTGTTTTTTACCATTTCCGGTTTCCAGAAGGCTAATATACGCTCATCGGCCAACACGCTCACGGCCGCGAAGCGGGAGGAATGGCCTACTGGCCCGGTAGAGACATATTTAAAGAAAAAATTCAGGTTCGAATATATGCTTATTGTTTCGGCGCTTGTATAATGCGCATTTGAGATACGGTATATGGAGTTTACAGGCGGTAAGATGGTGCGCTATTCGTTTGAAGGAGACAACAAACTCGCTAGCATTTTCTCCTGTTTAAATCCTTAGCCGTCACTTGCTCTGCGACAAATATACAATGTTAACCTCGTATAAGTCCTCGCTATTCGTATTGCTCGATTTCGGGAATTTAAAACGTCGAGTGGGCTTCTCTCTGAATACTATGAGAATTATTTTTTAATAAAATATTAAAGTAGTTCGACAGGTCGGAATATAGGAAAATACACCGAACAGGATCGACTATTTCCAAGCCGCTGTATTAAAACCGATCACGTGATATCCGGTCACTCGGCATAATTCTTCCTGTTAGAGGGTGCACCGATCGGCCAAAAAGTTCCTCGCGCTATATTCGTAGCGAGTGAATGGATAACAGGAAGTGACGAAGTCTTGAACGGATATCCCCGAACAACCAGCGATCGAAGGAAACGTTAAAACCCTGTTTTATGTTCGTCGCTGGCAAATTTCGACATTGGATGCGGCCACAAACACAGTTTGAGTGCCTGGGAAAAACAGTGATTTGACATCTCAAACGCACTCGAATGATTCATTCGGGATCCGGGAAGTAGAAAACTTAGAGGTAAGCCTGAAATCGGTATTCTTCGTAAACGAAACATACGAATTCTTAAAACTAGATTTTGATCCCGGCGTGCAATCGGTTGGTAGCAAGCAGTTCACGAGGTTTGATGATGATGTGCCAGGCCTCGCTAGGGATGATTAGATACCACCATAGTATCGATATCTTCGTATTCTAGTAGTACCGAAAGAAAGTATCGATACTTACTCGAATCGAATGATATCGAATCCGAAGATTTTTGTACTTATTGTTTCTTTAATTGTAGGTTTGAAAAATAAGAATAAGCTTGATTTAAAACACTTATTAAAATGAAAAATACCATTTTAATTATATTTTAAACGAAAAATTCAAATAATTATTCAAAAAATTCTTCGGACCTCCCAAAAAGAGCAGTTCCTGTAAATATTTTCTAGAGATGCGATTTCTGGCTTTGCTCATAATAGTACCCGCCTTTGAAAGCCACCTCAGTACCCTTCAAACAGCTATTTTCAAAGACGGATGAGCAAAGCCAGAAATCTAACTAATGCTACTAAAAATGACATAGCGTGTCTGTTTGGTGAAGGAAAAATAACTGAATAGACATTTCATACTTTTCGGTTAATTTCTTTTTTAAAAACGCAGCTGAGGGAACCTTAAAATTTGGGACTATTTCTTTCATAAGTTTAAGAAATCCCTCGCCTTCAACGATGTTGAATGGTCTCTTATCCTTGCAAATAAAGTATAATAAGGCTAATGTGAACTTGTGTCTTACACCATCCTGAAAGAGAAGGAAATTTAAACTTGTCTAAAACACAACAAAAAAGCGAATAATTGCCTTTGCTTGAAGAAATCCGCATGAAAGCGTCCCATGTTGCTTCATTTACATAAATATACATAACATGTTTAAATTTATTAGCTTACAGAGTTATTCATTCATGTCATCCTCTTTACAATTTAATTATATACCAAACAAAACATTGATACGGATCATTCTTACATTCTCATATCGGACCAGTGGATAATTAATTAGATAAGATGACGTCATTAGCCGGGACAGTTCTTCCAAAGGACGGTTTCCGATTCCGTATCACGTGATTGCTATCTACAATGGAGAAGGTGGAAGTAAGTTAACTTGTAAACTAAAATATAATACGTTAGATAATAAGAAAATAACGATAAATAATAAAGTGCATGATAAAATAAAATAGGATAGGTCAGAGTTAACTTCCTTACACAGTACATTTATATTTAGCATTCAAACAGCATTTCAAAAAACTGTTTATTTTGCAGTATAGTATATGTACAGTACTATATAGAAAACATGTCTATCTGCTGTTGTGATCCTCTGTTTTGAGTTCTTTGTAAAACACAACTTACATAGCTTACTGTACAGCAGGCGTGTCAAACTCATTTTAATTCGAGGGCCATTTAATAAACTTGTAAGATTGCTGCAGGCCACATCATATTTAAATTTTTTTTAAAATTACATTTTGGAATAAGGATTCAGAAATATAGATAGGATAATTAAAACATTGTGTAATCAAATGAATACAAGGTATGTCCAGAAAGTAAGTTCCGTTTGGTAATAAAATTAAATTGTGTACAGATACAGAAAAATTATTTATTGCACAAAATTCTACAACTCTTAAACTACTTTTCCACATAACTGCCGAAATTTTGCAGGCATTTGTCATAGCGTGGCACAAGTTTTTGTATACCTTCTTCATAGAAGTTTGCCGCCTGTGTCTTCAACCAGTTGGAAACATTTTCTTTCAGCTCTTCGTCATTGTTGAAGTGTTGACCGCCAAGGAAAGACTTGAGATGTAAGAACAGATGAAAGTCGCTAGGAGCGAGGTCAGGGCTGTACGGAGGATGGTCAAACAGAGCTTTTTATTATTCATAGCAATAAATGCGTAGAACCTAAAAGTCTTGAACCGAAAATTTTTCTTGGTCTGCGCACCGCCATCTTTGCTACTGAATATTAAACTCGGATTAGCTATCTTTTACGTCGTGCAACACTCTGTACTTAATCTTTAGATTTTCGAACGGGTTAGAGTTATTTTACAGAATAGCTATTCTGCAGATTAAACCGAAAGTCGTGCAAACGGCCCTTAGGCATCTTAGGGCAGCTCTTCTCGAACTTTTCCACTTGGCGACCCCTTTTACCCGAAGATAATTTTTTTTTTTTTTTTTGCGATCCTGGGTATAGAGGTATAAAAACTAGGAATATGAATTAAAACATTTGCTAAAATTTCTACGACCCCCAAATTTTGTTACACGACCCCATATGGGGTCGCGACCCACACTTTGAGAAGCACTGGTATAGATAGATATTAATAAACAAACAAATTAAGCAAAACAAACATTTTTTATCAAATTGTAATTATGTAAAATAAACTATCAACTCCAGGTTTCAACTTGACATAATATTTTAATTAAATCATATGAGACACATTAATTTTCATAATTTTTTACGGAATACTTATAGATCTACCGCGGAACATAGTTTGGAAAACGCGGGGTAAGTAATGTTTAAAGTAGTGCTTCTCAAACTATGGGTCGCTAAAATTAAATTCAAACACTTGAATTTCAGTTTATGTGTAATATCACAAACGTCCAATATTTAACGTATGACAACATATGTATTTTCAGTGTAGTTGTTTGATTTTGTTTATCTCAATAATTGTGTAAATGATTTATGTACTTGTATGTTTTACTTCATATTTAATACCTGGGATCGCGAAAAATGGGCTCATGAATGAAAAAGTTTGAGAAGCACTGATCTATACTATAAAATAACCACACTGTTCCGTAAGAATTTCAGGATTTATGAAATGTGCCGTCATAGAGAAAGTTTGGAAAACGGTGGCTTACACGATGCCAATGCTAAACTTTTTTTAGAAAAGTATAAATCAAATCCTTAGATCTTGGAGGAGCCACAACTTCGTACCATTCGTCAGTAATGCTTCTTTCAAGTACTTATAGAATAATTGTATAAGACAAACTAGCACACAATGATTGATAATTATTATTCATCACTCTGTGCAAGTTTGTAATTTAGTAGCCCAAAAGTAGCAATTAAAAAAAAATGACGTAGCATACACACTAAAAATTACTCAGTTCAAAGTTATTAAATAGTATTAAAAGGGCAGGAAACAGTAGATAGATGACGATTCGATACAAGTACATTTATATTCGATACCGAGTAAGTATAGGAAAAAAGTATCTATGCCAAAAATACTTGGTATCGAATCAAAAGTATCGATAATTTACTTGTATCGAATCATCAGAAGGCCTCGCCGCAGTCTGCGACGCTACGCGTCCCGTTCCCGTGCTCTGCTACCTATGCCGCCTAGAGGTCAAGTATCTGGTAAACGTTTGACCCCTAATCCAATAGGGATATTTTCTTATCTCGACCTCCCTGTCGATCGGCACCACTTTTGCCGTACTTCGGTAAGGGCACAGTTGTGCCAATTGGGTATACATGCGCAGGTATTTAAATTAATATGTATAGTACAGTCAATTCTCGTTATTCGCGGATTCCGTATTCGCGTATTCGACTATTCGCGGAAATTTATTTGTAACCAAAAATTCGATATTCGCGGAGCTTTCGCGCTTATTCGCGGACTCCCGCAGAGCGGCGAAAATTCTGTTACCAATATAAACTCTCTCTCTCACTCTAATGAAGGAAGTTGTTTGTTACCAAGTGTAGTCTCTGAATCGGTTTGCCGGAAAATTTCTCATTATGTATCCTTGCCTCCACAGACCGCAGGTAGGCCAAAAGCCTGTTCATATCGTCCGCAGGACCCATAAAAGAATGTGACCCTATGCTTTAATGCAGCCTCAAATTTAGGCGCCTAAAGAGGCGCCTCAATTTAGGCAGCCTCTTTAGGCGCCTAAGGAGCAAATGCGCGGAAAGTTATTCCGCGAAATTTTGCTCCTTACGCCGAAATTTTGGAAGATCTGAGGCAAAAAGAGACGCGAACACCTCAAATTTAGGTGCCTAACATTCTGCGCATTTGCTCCTTATGCCAAAATTTTAGAAGATCTGAGGCAAAAAGTGACACAGACAAGGCTGATGCAGTTTTTCAATGCAGTTCAAAAAGACAATGTGTCAGTTGTCACATCAAACATCTTGCAACATCAAAAACCTATCAATTAAAAATAAGTTATTTATTTACTATGTAGTTAATGTTTTTAAAAATTAAATAAAGATTACTGTAATTATAATACAATAACACTGTAATACACAGTGTAATACAGTATATAATACTATACACTGCATATACAGTAATTATTTATAAGTAATGTAATACAAATTAAATAAGGTCTGTATACAGAAAAGCACACAAACAGTGCTGCAGCGGAGATAAATTGAAACGGAACTTAGTTTCTGGACGTACCTCGTATATTATAAAAATATATAATTACTATATAACTGTTTTTAATTATATATATTTTTTAAATTTAATTCCTTTCTATCAATCTTTAATTTTCTATTAAGCGTTAAAAGTCACATTTTCTGTATATCAACTTTAATTTTCTATTAAGCATTAAAAGTCACATTTTCTGTACAAAAACAAAAGCTTCCATTAAAATTTTATAAATTCAAATATTCATAAGTAATAATAAAGGGAACTTCCTTTTATTATTACTTATGAATTTTATGAAAAGGAATTTATTTTATTTAAAATTATTTTATGAATATATGAAAAGGATTTTGATTTATAATTATATTCATAAGTATTTATATTTTTTAAATAAGTTAATAATACAACAAATGAATCTTTAACAGCCCATTGGTGCATTCTTTATACACATCCTTCAAAGAGGAATTGTTTGGAACTTGATAATTGTATTTGTCTATCCAAAAAAATGCAGGTTCTCATTTAGGGCTTTTTGTTTTTTGGTAAGAAATTTTGCACAAAATGATGTAGTCCTTGCAGGAAAGCACTTAGTTTGTGTCATCCAGTGGTGTCACCAATCTGAAAGATCAGTTTCATCTGTACGTATACGTCCGATAAGGCCAATCGAAAAAAAACTCATGCAATTATATTTCATTGACATCATTCATTATCATAGTATATGATATAGTTACGAAGCAATAGTTAATTACTCTTATCTCATAACATATAATTCTCATTTTCATTTTAGTTATGACTGTTGAGGGCCACAAAATATCACATTGAGGGCTACCAGTTTGTCGAGTAAATAAGGATATTATACAGCAGGGTGCTGTACAGTATCCTTATTTACTCCAAATACAATAAATGATGGAAATGACTGGTTCTTCTCATCTTAAATTTTCATTACTTAGGTATGAACCAGGCTTAGGAGATACATGATTAACCATTAACTCCATCTCTCCCACTTGCTGATTACAAATGAATTCAGAGAGCTTTTAATACTATATATAGTACTGATGAACTTTGGGATGTAAGTCACCTTACATGCCCCTGGAGGATAAATGAGGACAAATACAATACCAAAAGGAATATTCATTTAGACATTTCTATTGGTAAATGGCGTCTTTTTGGGGTTTGCCTATTCCTTTAACATAGGGAAGATCCATTCGGCCAGATTTCTTGGTGGTCAGTGAGGGTAGTGGCTTAATGGGGGCTGTCTTATCGGGGTTTGACTGTACTTTATTTGCAGTTCAAAGTCCTTGACCTTTTCTAAACAGGCAAAGGATGTCAAATGTAAATGTCCTTTATTTTACTTATCTACAATAAAATAAATATAATACCTATATAAAAAATCATTCTAATATGCAAATAGAATATTGTAGATTTAAATATCTGTTTCATGCTTTAAAATTACAGTGAATAATTTAAGGTTTTAAAATTTCTGATTAATTTTGTCGTCATTTCACCAATGATCTATGATTTCACATTCACAGATGATGCTGCCATCTGTAAGTATAAAGTTCAATTTAGATATCATTCTCAAACATTGAATGATCTCATCTAGAACTTTCTTTTAATTCATTTATTTTAATTACATATCTAAATTGAACTGTTTATTAAATAGAATTGTTTTGTTTCTACAATATTAAATTCGTTTATTTTGTCAAATGCTTTGTATTTTCTAAAAATAAAAACAAAAAGATTAATATTAAAATATGTTTTATTTTTTATTTGTACCTAAATATATATACAGTTAATCCTCGTTATTTGTGGTTTCCATATTCGCACATTCAACTATTCATGAAAATTTATTTGTAACATCAAAATCGATATTCACTGAGCTTTCGTGCTTATTCGCGGACTCCTGCTGAGCAGTGAAAATACTGTTACCAATGTAAACTCTCTCTCTCTTTAATAAAGGAAGTTGTTTGTTACCAAACGTAGTCTCTGAATTGGTTTGCCAGAAAATTTCTGACTACCTATCCTTGCTCACTCCACAAGCCAAAAGCCTGTTCATATCATCCACAAGTCCCATAGAAGAATATGTCCCTATGTTTGAATGCAGCCTCAAATTTAGGTGGCTAACTTCCTGTGCATTTGCTCCTTATGCCGAAATTTTAGAATATCTGAGACAAAAAGCAACACAGTCAAGGCTGATGTGTTTTTCAAGCAGTTCAGAAAGACAATGTGTCAGCTGTCACATCAAACATCTTGCAACATCAAAAAAAAAAGATTTTATTTACTTTGTTATTAATGTTTTTAAAAATTAAATAAAGATTACTGTAATTATAATATTGTATTTAATAGTATTCGCGAAGAATTTACAGAACGTAACTACCGCGAATAGCGAGAATTGACTGTATATAAATATCAATATCTAATAGCACACCACCACGCAGTCATTAAGCCTAATCAAAGTCTAACTTAGGCATATTACGGATAAATAAGATAATATAAGTTATAATCAATAAATAATTGAACATACATACACAGGTACAAAATTTATACGTATATATTTATAAATATATATACAAGGTGAACATAAAATAAAGATTACTGTAATTATAATACTGTATATACTGTAATTATTTGTAAATAGTGTAATACATATTAAATAAGGTGTCTTTAAACAGAAAACACATATAAACCAGGTATGAAAATGTTGGGAAGAACTCTATATTTTCCATAGGCGCAATGGTTCACTATTCGCTAATTCAGTATTCGCGAAGAATTTACGACAATGGTTCACTATTTGCTAATTCAGTATTCACGAAGAATTTACGGAATGTAACTACTGCGAATAGCAAGAATCAACTGTACTTATTTTGAAGTGGTAATTAGTTTTAATAAAATAGATCAGTCTTATATTTCATTTCCTGCTTGTTTTAAATAAATATATGTTATTTGTTTATATGCATTTCTGAATCAATTCTCCTCTCCTAGACCCCTGATTCACTTACTTATGACCTTATTCAAAAAACACTAATATTTTGAAAATTATTGATAATTCAAAAAACACTAATATTTTTATATGTATTTGAATCCTATCCAGAACTAAATTAACAAAGATTAATTTTAAAGTAGTGAACTATATCTTTCATAAATTATAAAATAATTTTTTAATTCTTTAAGAAAAAATTTATTTAATTTTACTCAATGAAAATGCTTAAAATTACATAATGGAATAATGGAAATTGTTTATTTAAAAAAAAAATGTTAGAAATTTTAAATGAATTAATTTCAACATACTTACTTTATAAACTGAAATTTTTAATAAAAAATTCTTAAAAAATTTAATCTTTCTTGCTTTTTTCTAGTACTGTATTAAAAAAAATGCACTGTTTATCTTCTAATAGATTATGATAACACTGTGTTCTTCAGATAATTAACTTTGTCAACAATATCTATAATCTATAAAAATTAACATATAAGTAATGTAATACATATTAAATAAGGTGTCTGTAAACAGAAAAACACACATAAACCAATATGATGAAAATGTTGAGAAGAAAGGTTTGCAGAAACTTAACTCTATATTTCCCATAGGCATAATTGTTCACTATTCGCTAATTCAGTATTCGCAAAGAATTTGCAGAATGTAACTACCGTGAATAGCAAGAATTGTCTGTATTATCTTTGAAATGAAAATTATAGATTTTGGGGTGGGATGCCCTTTATGAGTTTTATGGAGTTGAAAACCCTAGATGTGGGTTTAATATTATTATATATATGTAGATATAATTATTAAATTAGCAAAAGAAGCAATTTACTATACTGTATTTTTAAAACACTTGCTTTAATGGACTTTCATCATTAATGAACACTTTCCATAATTAATCTGTTAAATCAATGTTCCACTATAATATAAAAAATAAAAACATTTTCCATATTTCAACTTTGAAGTTTCCATTATTACTTGATTGCCCAAGGACACTCCTGCTTTTATTTGTTAACAGGAATTCTGTTTAAATTTTTTTTAACTGTTAATTTGATTTTGTAAAACTTATATCTTTCAATAATCAAAGAAATATTTTAAGAATAATTTTAGTAAATTGATGTAAGGGATACTATATTAGGTGAAAGCTACCTCTATAAATAAATATTGCAAATGGTATTATTAAAATTTTTGATTTTGAAAAAATGACATGCTTGATAGTATAATAATAATAATATTATTATTATTATTTTAATATCTAGATATATAATTATTATTCTAATATAATTATTCATTTTTTTTTAGTTTCTCTTTCAACAATTAGGCCACCTGATATATATTGTTAAGCAACATATTAGAAATTATCTGGATGATGTATTTGATCTAATAAAGGTAAGAAAATTTTAAAAAATTCAATAAATCTCTAAGAATTCATAAAATTTAATAAACATTATAATTTTTAAGCTCTAAAATTAAAAATAATTATTTATTAGAAATTTTTTATAAACTTAAAATAATTTTTTCTCTATATTTTTATCGCACTACAATAATCCATATTCCTCTATATTTATTGTCTTATTTTTCATTATGTTCCACCATTTTGGTAAAGATGCATATCTTAATTGAATAGAGATAATTAAATCAAAGAAAGCAAATTTAGTTTTACAACAAATAAATATTTTTACTAGCAACATATGTAAAATTGTATCTCAAAACAAGTTTGTTTCTTTGGAAAAGATCTTTATGAAGAATGTATCTCTGTTGGTAAGAAAATGCAGTGAGAAACATGTCTCACTGCATGTTTTTAACAAACCAGGCAGTAAAACAATTTCCAATCCCAAATTTTAAAAATTTTAAAATAAAAAAATTCTTAATAAGATTTATATTTATAAATGATGTGCATACAGGATTGTTGATAAATATTTAAGACTAAAACACAAGCTTTAATTTAGAAACAAATCTTGGAATAATAAACAAGAATGAAAAATAAATAAGAATGAGACACCGACCATAGTTCAGGATTAGAACTTGAACTTGAGTAGGCTGACACGAGTACTGTCCATTTCCTTGATGTGTGTATTTCCATTTCTAATGGAGAATACGTTATGTCTGTTTACCACAAGCCGACCTACTCTCTGATTTTTATTCCTGCCTGTTCCCCGGACCCATGGTGTCATAAGGCGGCGGCGTTCTGGTCCTTGTTTAGAAAAGTCTTTACCCATTGCTCTCATCAAGGGAGTAAGTACGAAGAAATAGGAACTACACTTAAGTAAGGTTTACAAAATGGATATGGGTGTAAGTTCCTTTTAGGGATTTATACGAGTGTAAAACGGTTGATATCCAATAAGCGCCCTCAACAACCTATGTCTAATTTTTATAGGATTGACCTCAATCCAATTAGCTGTAAACTTCGGCCATTTTTAAAAAAGTATTTCGGGTATTCGATAGCACTAAAAAGGAGTAGCACAGTTTTCAACCTCATACAGAATGATAGGGATAAGGTCAGCAAGTATTCCGGGGTGTATGAGGTCCCATGCTTTAACCATAGTCTTGAAAGAGGAGTGCTATATAGGTGTTACCTGTCAGCCTATAGAGAAACGAATTAAAGACCATATTAATGCGATCCGTAAAGGGGAAATGGACACAGCTTTGGCGCAAAGGGCTTTGGAGCATGACCTCACTATTTTGTGGGACAAAATACAAGTTTTAAAACTGCTAGTGGGATCAGAGAGGGCAAAATGTTGGAGACCCTAACTATTCACTCCATAGGAAAGATGAAGCACGTGATAAACTATAACGATTCTTGTAAGTATTATAATGATTCACTGTGCTATCCCCGGCTTGGGCATGACTGGCTGGGTAGTTTAAATAGGTGTGACCCTGAACCAAATGGAACTCTTTGTTTTAATATTGTTTATATGTAATATATTGTATTATATTTTTGTACAGCTTAGGGGAATTGTAGTCAGGCAACATGTTATTAGATTCTTGTGAATAATATTTACTCCTTTAATGTTTAAACTCTCTGCCAATTTTAATATTGTTAGTATGTACTGTAATGTATTTTATTTTTTACAGTTTATGAAAATTATGTCCAGCAACATGGTATTAGACTCTTCGGATAATAATTGATCGTTTATAATTTTTAACCATTTCTATTAAAGAAATTTTATAGATTTTAATGTATTAGTATTATTTTGTATTTACTCTTTGAGACTTGTTAATATATGATGAATGTATAATTATTTAGATTTTAATATTTCGTAATTTTAGTTAATATGGGTCTTTTACTCAGTTATAATATTTATCGATAACTTCGATTATCTGTGCAATATTTATGAAAACAATGTTTATTACATTTGTTATTCTGTAAGAATAGATTTATAGCTGCAGTGATCTAAGAAGTTTGTTTTTGTTAAAGGGCTTACGGGTGGGTAGGGTGTAAACCAGAGTTGGACAATTATTTTCTTCCGAGGGCCAGATAAACAATCTTCAGGATGAAGCGGGCTGTATAAAAACTGAAAAGTACCTAAGGATGAATTTAATCTTACAGTGCTGTAATTATGTAATGAAATTATTGATGATAACATTAGCTACTCTATTAATAATTAATAAAAACTACTTTGACATAAAATAACTACTGACGTTCAAGCAAGAGTGATTCTAGCACTAACACATTCCTCTCATCATCACATGGGACAAGAATAATATTTGTGGCAATTTTTCTGCACATGTTCTTGTCACTCTTGCTATTGTAAGTAACCACTTTTTTGATACTTACACAAAGAATATATTCTTGTATCAATATTATTTTGAAAATATACTTTTCTTGTGTTATTCTCTTAGTTTTTGTTTGTATGTAAAGAGTTTAAAACCATCCATAGAAACTATGTTTTTCATTAGAAACATTAGAAAATTCGTCCTACGAATAACAAATTCAGATAATTTTCTTTAAAAGCATAAGTATTTTATCAAACTGATTGATTGCAAATACCCTATTACATCAGAATGTTACAAAATATTAGATATCTACACAAATTTTGTAAAAACAAATTTACAATTTATTGCGAATGGTGAAATTTACTATGTTCATTGTTAATTATATCATCAAAATTTCAAGTAATGCCCACGTGAAATTTTCATGTCACAACTTGCCCATTATTTTACAATGCAAAGTATCTATTATTTTATTTTTTTTTTCTAGTTGAATATTACAAATGTGGACCTTGAAACTGTACTGTGTTCTAGTTTATGCGGTGGGCCGTATAAGATACCTTTGCGGACCGCCTTTTGCCCACCCCTGGTGTAAACCATATGTTTTCGTTAACGTGGATGTTTTTTGAATAGTTCATGGTTAGGTAACTCTGTTTTTTTTAAGATTGTCATTATATTTAGTATTATAATATTATTATTATTATCTATACCTAAAATATTGTTGTTTGACAATAATAATTGTAATATATGGATTAAAAACAGCTCACTTAGCAAGTTCTATATAAATTTATTGCAGTATAACGTTTTCGGACTGCATTTCAGTCCCTCTTCAGTACCGTTACACACAACTTTATATTATAAAATGGAACATTTTATAGAACGAACAATTTAAAAAATAGAATAATTAATACAAACTGCGCAGTTACATAACATTAAACAATTATATAAATAATAACAGAAATAAGGTATAAACATATAAGCCTACATATATATACTAAAATAAAAAGATTAACATTAAATACAGCTTCCTAGTTATAGGGTAACAGAATATACAGAAGAGGGGAATTCCTATATGTCAGTACCGGGATCAAAAAACTATACCATATGTCCGGTATATTTTTAAAAATTATACCATACGTCTTGCAATTTCTAGTTTATAAGCACATAACACAGACGTCTTGACCTATTCAAAGTCCGTTGCGTGCGCACCATTTCCAGGAGTCAGGTAGATTTATAGGGCCGCTATCATTAATCAGATTTCCTTTCTGTGCTGCTCTATCTCTATTGCTTTGAGAGTAGTAAGACCTCTCATACGGTACACATATCTCAGCATTTTCACATTCTTCCAGTCTATCCTGATGTCATGTTCGTATGCCTTAATAGCGAGTGCTGTACTAAGTCTTGCATTAGCGATGTCTTGCTTGTGTTCATTCATTCGTTTCGTAAGGCTCCTAGCCGTACTACCTATATAGTATTTTGTAGAGTTCTCTTCTTTGAAGTATATAGGAACTGAGTATACACCTGCCCTCCTCTCCTCGGAGATTTTATCCTTGCCGTTCCTGAGCGTACTAAATACAGTACGGCCCCTCTTCCATATTATGCTAAAATTGCGATCATTCAGAGTGTTATACAAAGTTCTGTATATAGCCTTATCATATATAATGTCTTTATATCGCCTGTTATCAGGCAAAGGGTTATGTGGCGTGGACCGAGGCTTAGCATTAGTAAACGTACGCATCAAACTATGCTTAAGACCATATAACACTTTGAGGCTATAGCCATATTTCTGACCTTGTGCATATATATAATCAAGTTCAATTATCTTGTCTTGCCACTTCGTAACATGTGTAAAGACCCTGGAAAACATAGCCCTAAAGGCTGCATGTTTATAGGTTATAGGGTCATAAGACCACGAAGGGATTATGACAGCACTATATGTGGGCTTACGGTAAATACTGGTTGTATACTCGCCCCTATCCGTACAAATCTTCAGATCTAAGAAATGGAATTCAACATTAGAGCTTTGCTCAATTTTTATTTTAAGTCCTAGCGTATCATCTTCAAGGGCATTAGCTATTTCTTGTTCTTTATTATCACCGTCCCAAACGATACATACGTCATCCACATATCTCAGATATGTTTTCATGTGATTTCTAAAGGAGCCCATTATCATAGATTCTTTGTATCTAACAACGAGTTCAGCCATAAGGCCTGCCAATGGTCCCCCTATTGGGACGCCAGTTTTTTGTACATAAAATTGCCCTTGAAAAACGAAATACGAATTATAAGTTATTAAGTGGCAAATCTCCCTGATCATACTAGGGTAACAATCAGCTTCCGGGAGGTGTTGTAACATAAATCTATACAGCTTAAGGGCAGCAGGGGCCTGCTGAATAGATGGGTATAACGAGTCAAAGTCCAATATGGTGTAATGTTCGTTAGGAAAGGGCCCATACTCTAGAAACCTATCAATGAATTGTAGTGAAGAAGTAACATTGTACATGTAATCCTTCATGTAATGTCCAGCCCATTTCGCTATTGTTTTTTCTAGTTCATATAAGGGGGAGGACTGCTTATCAACCATGGGCCTTACCGACAGCAGAGTCTTATGCGTTTTTACATACGCAAAAAGTCTAGGCGCATAAGCACAACGTACCTTTTTAACCTTCCAGAGCTTTGGGAAGAAAGGAGACTTAAGAAGAGTATCAACCTTATTAGCTAACTTGTCAGTAGGGTCATACGGCAAGGCGACTGAACCTGAGCTACAGATAAATTCGGAGAGGAGGTTACAGTATAAGTCGTTATGGATAAAAACCATCTTCTTCGATTTATCATCTCTGGTACAAATAATTGATTCTTTCTGCATCCATTGTCTTGCATACGCAGCGGCCGCTTTCATTCTGTAGTACTGAAGAGGGACTGAAATGCAGTCCGAAAACGTTATACTGCAATAAATTTATATAGAACTTGCTAAGTGAGCTGTTTTTAATCCATATATGATAATAAGCAAGTTGTTTTTCTATGTGATATTTAAAATAATTGTAATAATGTTGTTTTTAGAAATGGCTTGTCAGGTTTTCTCATTATTGTGTTTGGAAGGATAACCTTCCACCTGCAGTTTTGTTGATGTTAGACTGATTGGTTCCCTGATTTAGCCCAATGAAAAAGGAGGAGAGAAGCTTCTTTGGTCTGTATTACAACTGAGACAGGCTACATGGATAGCTGAAAACGTTTTTGAATAAACGATTTATCTTACTTATTTGGCTTATTGTTTTCTTTTATTTAATATTTAAAGTAAGAAGTATTTCAGTATGAACAAACAATTTTTGTAACTATAAAAGATGGTACAGTATAGTTGTAATACTGGCATGCAGTTGTTTACCACAACCATTCACCATTGGATTAATGCATAAAATACTTGTTTCAATATTTTCGGTAAGCATAGGGCCAGGTACCAGGTACATTACTAGCCTGGCTCTCATTAATGATATTAGTGTATTGGCTATTAGTAATAATCTCCACGGATTTTGCGATCATTCCTTCCTTCTGAATTTTGCAATGCTTTACAACTTTTGAATCTCTTCAATTAATTTCTAAATCAAATTCATAAAACTGCTTACAAAAAAACATGACAGATGTCCTGTTTATGTTTGGCCTATATAATACAATTATTTTTTTAAACAGAATTAATCAATATTTTTGTATTATTGAAAATATTTTTTCAATTTAAAAAATTTTAGAGTTCATTATATTATTAATAGTTAAACATGACTGGCTGAATGTCCTTTTTTCAGTTGAACTACTGTACTGATTTCTATAAATAGGGTATCTTTAGAAAGGTCTAATTTTTGGATGTCTGCAACAGTCCAAATTATTTGTTGTTATTAATAATTTAAAAATTAGAGAATAGAATTACATTGAAATTGTAATTCCTGTAAAAAGACAGAATTCGCAGATGGTGCTGTAACGTAATAATGGATGCCATTTTCCGATTCCCTCTTGGATTCCCTACATGAGTTAGGAGGTGTTTTTGTTGTTATATACAGTATTATTAGATTAAATCACAAGATTATATTTTCGCTCATTTATATGAGCAGGTAATTTCTAGTCATATGAAAAGTTCATTTTTCACTTAAAATTTCAAGAATAAAATTATCTCATCCCAAAACTGGAATAAGATTAATAAAATATATGATGATGCAGAATCAATAAGATTAGATGAAAAATAATCCAAATTCTATTAATAGAATCCATTCAAAAAATCTTCCATAAAAATGTAATTTAAAAAAAATTGACAATAAAAAACTTAGAAACCATCATCAGAGAGACATTTTCAGCCAATAAGCATAAAAAACTGATTTGCAACAGTGTTGCGAAGTCGGAGTTGGGAGTTGGGGAGTCGGAGGTTTTTGGGTGGAGTCGGAGTTGAATTTTTAAACTGTCTGGAGTTGGAGTCAGAAAAAAACAGACGACTCCTGACTCCTTAAGTTCCTATTTACCTAGAGCTAGAGCTGTATATATATCATTTCTAACTTATTTAAGACTAATGATAGTAAATTATGAATAATATCAATTATCTAAATGTATGAAAAGGCCCCTATAGTGTTTTTAGTTAATTTATGAGTCTCAACTTAGTGTTTTTAGTTAATTTATGAGTCTCAACTCTAAGTGATAAATTTTAGACTAAATATGGCTCCAAAAGGCAATTTTATGCAGACCTGGGCATTATTTAAATAAAAATTTATTTAAATACTTTTTAAATAATTTTTTATCTTATTTGATTGGAAATTATTTTCAAATAATTATTTGATTGATTATTTGAATCATCAAATAATTTTTTTAATTATTTGTTATCTTATTTGATACCTTTAAATAATTATCTTTTATCTTATTTATTATTTAATTATTTACACCAGGGATGAGCAACACGCGGCCCGCAGGCCGCTTGTGGTCCGTTAAACATGTTTATGCGGTCCGCCAAGCATTTCTAAAATTGAATTTATTTTATCGACTTTCTCCCATCAATATATTGTTATAAAATTAATTATAATAAAATGGTAGTACATACTAAACCGAAACAATTTTTTGTGACGAGTTACTCACTTGTCGGCGACTTGTTCAAACATGCAATACGAAAG